>PVJN01007257.1:0-70759 GCA_004026805.1 Lasiurus borealis | reverse complement strand
AACTGGAAAAGAAAAAAGAATCCAAAAATATGAAGATAGTGTCTGGGACAACTTTAAGCGTACTGACATCCAAATTATGGGGGTGCCAAAAGGAGAGAGAGAGCAAGATACTGAAAACCTATTTAAAGAAATAATGACAGAAAACTTCCCCCACCTGGTGAAAAAATAGACTTACAAGTCCAGGAAGCACAGAGAACCCCAAACAAAAGGAATCCAAAGAGGACCACACCAAGACACATCATAATTAAAATGCCAAGTGCAAAAGACAAAGAAAGAATCATAAAATCAGCAAGAGAAAAACAGTTAGTTACCTATAAGGGAACACCCATATGACTGTCAGCTGATTTCTCCATAGAAACTATGCAGGCCAGGAGGGAGTGGCAAGAAATATATGAAGTGATGAATAGCAAGAACTTACAACAAAGATTACTTTACCCAGTAAAGCTATCATTTAGAATTTAAGGTCAGATAAAGAGCTTCACAGACAAGAAAAAGCTAAAGGAGTTCATCACCACCAAACCAGGATTATATGAAATGCTGAAAGGCATTCTGTAAGAAGAGGAGAAAGAAGAAAAAGGTAAAGATAAAAAATTATGAATAACAAAGTGACAACAAATACATACTTATCAACAAGTGAACCTAAAAATAAAATGAATAAAAAATCTGATGAGGCCAAAACCGGTTTGGCTCAGTGGATAGAGTGTAGGCCTGCGACTGAAAGGTCCCAGGTTCGATTCCAGGTCAAGGGCTTGTACCTGGGTTGCAGGCACATCCCCAGTAAAAAAATCAATAAAAAAAGTAAAATAAATAAATAAAAATGAGGCCTTATTTAAAAAAAAAACAACAAAAACCTGATGAGCAGAACAGACTGGTGAATGTAACAGAATCAGGGGCATAGACAGGGAGCAGACTGACAATTTTCGGTGGTAGGTGTTGTGGAAGTGTGGGAAGAGATTGGACAAAGAGCTTATACCTATGGATGAAGTCGGTGCAGGGAGGAAGGTCTGGAGTGGGGTGAGAACTGGGTAGAGGGGAGCTATGCGGGGGGGGGGGGGGAGGAACATCTGTAATCATCAGAACAATGAAGATTAAAAAAATAAAAAAGAGCTATGCCTGCTTCATAAGTTGTAGGACTGTGCTATGAGGAGAATAAACCACAGGGCATTTTAATAAGACCTACTATTGCAATATAACAATGATAACAATAACATCCATGTACTTAGTGTACACTGTGTGCCAGGTATTGTGCTCTAGATAAGTGATTCAGACTAAAAGTGCTGTCAGAGGTTGAAGAATTAAGTGTGGGTTTGAGAATCAAACTGTCAGAGTTCAAAGCCATGCTTGGTCACTAATTATATGACATTAAACAAAGTCCGTTAGCTTCTCTGTACTTTTGCAAAACAAATATAATCTTTAATAATCTGCCTTCTTGACTAGATGAAATGAAATAATCTAGGAAAAACATTGTTCAGAGTGCCTGGCACTTAGTAAAAGAGAACTGCTCTAGCTATTACAAAACTACAACAATTAAAATGGGTGTGAGTTTTAGAATCGGAGAATAAGAACATTATTTTTTTCTTAAATCTCACTCTTTTGTTAAATTCAGTGGCTGCTAAAAGTTTTTATTTCTGAAGTAACTTTAATTAACATTTAATAACAGGAATCCATGCAGCAAAAAATGTTTCCTCTAAGTCATTTGAAATAAGGGGAATTGTGCTCACATGGTACATGGAGGGCCAAAGCCAAGTTAGTCATTCTTCCTTTCCATGCTTCATCGTCTCACACTCTAGCCAAATTCCTACAACCAGTCCGATGCTCTATTCTGTTTCCAATAAGCTCTTTCCCTAAGGCACACTCACTTCATGAAATCATCGAGTATACTGCTAAGTAGACCTTTGAGATTAATTAGAACAGCTTTCTTTTGGGATGATATATTTCCAGGAAGTCAATAATAATAAAATATGTAAAAAAAGGGAAAAACCTAATTTTACCAATATTCTCCAAACAACTTTTTAAAAAAAAAAATTTTATTGATTTCAGAGAGTAAGGGAGAGGGAGAGAGAGATAGAAACATCAATGATGAGAGAGAATCATTGATCAGCTGCCTCCTGCATACCATCAAACCCAGGACCTCTCAGTCTACAGGCCGATACTCTGCACTGGACCAAACCAGCTAGGGCTCCAGATAACTTGATATTGTAGGGACTTATCAATAGTAGCTCAAACTATGGCTTAGTTGGATCCTCTATTTATAGACTTATACCTAAGTAGATCTTTTTTTTTTTTTTTAGAAGTGTATGGTCAACCTAGCTTAGTAATTATAGGGTGGAAGAGATCCTGGAAGTTATCTAGTTCAAGCCCATCATTTTACAAAAGAGAGAACTCAGGCTCAGGAAATAGGATCCAACAAGTGAAACTAAGAGGAAAAAACATTCCTGGAAGGAATAAAACTTGAGCAAAGACAATGATTTCAGAAAAGATATGCTCAGGGACAATATTTCTACAATGATTTGAATGTGGCTTTGGATGCTTGAGAAGTTGACTATAAAACTTGGAAAGTAAACTATTAGGTTCAAATACAGAAGTTTTTGAATGTCAATGGAAAGAGAGAAAATAGAAATACAAAATAGAGAAAATCTGATAATGAACCCCATGTAGTTATTTCCCATCTTCCACAATTATCTCTACAAGGCCAATCTTATCCCATCTATGCCTCCACTCCCTCCCTCCCATGTCCCAGATTATTTTTTTAATAAATCTTTATTGTTCAGTTTTTACAGATGTTCCTCATTTTTCCTCCCCCATAGCTCCCTTCCACTTGATTTCCCACCCTCCACTCCATACCCTTACTCCCTGCCACTGTCCTTATCCATAGGTGTAAGATTTTTGTCCAATCTTTCCCCATACCCCTTTCCCCCCTGAGAATTATCAGACCATTCCCTTTCTATGCCCCTAATTCTATTCTATTCACCAGTTTATTCTGTTCATCATATTTCTTATTCACTTGATTTTTAGATTCACTTGTTGATAGGTATGTGTTATCACTTTGATGGTCATAATTTTTATCTTTACTTTTTTCTTTTTCTTCCTCTTCTTAAAGAATATCCTTCAGCATTTCATACAATCCTGGTTTGGTGGTGATGTACTTCTTTACCTTATTCTTGTCTGTGAAGCTCTTTATCTGACCTTCAATTCTGAATGATAGCTTTGCTGGGTATAGCACTCTTGGATGTAGGTTCTTGCTATTCATCACTTTGAATATTTCCTGCCACCCGCTTCTGGCCTGCATACTTTCTGTTGAGAAATCAGGTAACAGTTGTGTGGGTGCTCCTTTGTAGGTAATGAACTGTTTTTCTCTTGCTGTTTTTAATATTCTCTCTTTGTTTATTGCTCTTGGCATTTAAATCATGATGTGTCTTGGTGTGGTCCTCTTTGGATTCCTTTTGTTTGGGATTCTCTGTACTTCCTGGACTTATTAGTTCATTTTTTTCACTGGGTAGGGAAAGTTTTCAGTCATTATTTCTTCAAATAGGTTTTCGGTATCTTGCTCTCTCTCTTCTTCTGGTACCCCCATAATTCTAATTTTGGTATGCTTGAAGTTGTCCCAGAGGCTCCTTACACTATCTCCTCATTTTTGGACTCTTTTTTCTTTTTGTTTTTCTGGTTGGGTGTTTTTTTTTTCTTCCTCCTATTTCAGATCTTTGGTTTGATTCTTGGGGTCCTCTAGCCTGCTATTGGATTTCTGTATATCATTCTTTATTTCGGACAGTGTATGCTTAATTTCCAACTGGTCCTTTTTTTTTTTTCCTTTTTTCTTCTTTTGGCATTCTCATTAAGATCCTTGAAGTTCTCACTAAGTTTCTCAGTGGTCTCAGTAAGTTTCTCAGCGGTTTGTAGAAGATTCTTGAATAACCTTACAAATGTGGTTTTGAACTCTATGTCCAGTAGTTTGCTTTCCTTCATTTCTTTCATTTGTGACATGTTTCTTTTTCTCCATTTTTTAGCTGCTTCCCTGTGTTGATGGAGTGGCTTTGTGTGCTAGTTGTCCTTTATGGCCCAGTAGCTCTGCCTGCCCAGTTACCCAAGATGGACACTCTTGGTGCACTCCTTTGTGGGCTGGGTACACAGTTTTGTTGTAGTTAAGCCTTGATTACTATTAGTACACTGGGAGGAATTGACCTCCAGGCCAATTGACTGAGGATTAGCTATGTCTATTAATGGAAGAACTGCTGTACTAGAGACACCTTTATGGGGCAGGACTTGCTTCAGTGGGGCTTTGGTGCTCGCTGAGTCTGCTTTTTGAATGTGTCACTTATGTATGTGAGGTGTTGAAATCTGGTGTCATCTCACACTGACCTCTAGGTATGCTGGTTCCTGGAACTCCAAGGAAGTGCAAGTCAGCTAGTGTCTGAGGCCACCCAGCAGGAGCTACAGGGAGATCTGCAGATTTCTCCTCTTTGCTTGGATTTTGGAAGTTTTGGAGTTGTCTGACCCAGTTGCAATTTGTTAGGTTAAGCTGCTAGAGAGCAGGCCATTCATATGCAAAAGAAGCTCCACACAGCTAAGTGGGTTTGTAAATTGGGCAGGGCGATATCTCAGGGAATCACTAGGCTAGGGTGTGTCAAACAGCCATGGCTGCCAGTCAGCCCTCTCTGCAATGATTTGTTCCGTGTGCTGTGTCCCATGCCCCAGCGCAGTAAACAAAGATTCCTGTGTGTACCTCTGCAAGAAGGCCACTCTCCCTTTCCAACATGATGGCAGACAGTCCCTGTATGAGTCTGTGTCCCCAGAATCTTGACAGAAACTGGAGTTCAGAGAGTCGGGAACTTGTAACTCCCTCCCAATTGAAAAAAAAAAACAGTGTACGCCAGCCGTATTCACATGTGTCTCCACACCTCTGTCTTTCTGAGACTCTGCACATCCTACCAGGTCTCAGTGCACTTTTTTCTTTCCTTCTAGTTGCAGAACTTCCACTTGGCCAGCTTTCCTGTGGTTCTGGGGGATAGTTGTTTTGTCTTTTAGTTTTGGTGTGGTTGTGAGAAGCAGCACCTATAGGTGTATACCTTATGCTGCCATCTTGGTTCTGCCCCAGATTATTTTAAAGGAAATCTCTGTCATCATAATAATAATTGATCTATAAATATTTCAATATAGAGCTTTAAAAAAAGGTTCTTAACTCTTTTAATATAAGAGGAAGCCTTTGAACATTTTTTTACTTGGGGTAAAACATGTTCAGAACTGTGTTTGTTTAGAATGGCTATTCTTGCAATTATGTGTGGGATGGGCCAGGACAGTACAGGCAACATAAGCATTTAATTCTCCTCCTCATTGTCACTATCACATATACTAGATTAAAATTATTTCCTACTTTTCAAATTTGAAATATGCTGGTATTTAGGGTAGAAATAATTTATACACTCTTGGCCAACAGAACTATTTCTCTTTTGGAGGTTTTGTCATCTTGATATTTCAGTTTCATGCTTCGTAATTCTTTTATTTATTGAGGTATATGGCAATAATGTAAGTGTGAATTTTTCTACTTCCACTTACATATTAAATAGTCATCTTTTACTTTATTATATTGCTCATAAGGACATTTTGAGTACTAGCTTGATGTTTATGGGGGGAAACAGCTTTCTTAGCTCTAAAAAATTGCCTTTTGAGTTCCTCTTCTCCATACGTAGCAAAATATGCCCCATAAATTATTCAGGCAAGATGGAAATAAAATAAATACCTTTCAAGTAGGCATCTAGGAGATCATTACTCTATGTACTGGGTCCTCTTTCATATAGACACTGAAAGATTAAAATGTTTTCTGAATAAAAAAGCTTTCAACCTCATGTACCATACAGAGCATTGAACAGAAACTAAAATGAACCCTGTCTGGCCTTAGGGTTTAAGTTGAATATTTAGAGTGGGAAATACTCCATTTCAGGGTACATATTTCTTTAATCCCGTCATCCCAAAGTAGAACAACACTAGAGAAGAGATAAGCGTGTCTGTCTGGCCAGTTGAATATGCTGGCCTTCACACTGCTGAAAGATTTATAGAGTATGGCAGAAGTTTTTAAATCCTGAATCCATACAATACATCTTCTGCTTTTAATTTATGCTTTGAAGATTTACACAAAATAGAAAGACCAAATAACTCACTTTCCTGTTATAGTGCTCATATTTCCATCTGGCATACTGTTATGAATAACATGTCTGCATTCCATAATAGTAATTTTTTTTTATACTGATGCTCATCTGCCATCAATTTATAATCAGAAATGTCACATAATGTATTCAAAGAAGTCAGAATTACAGGTCATCGCTATATTTACCTCCTTGTATTTTTTTTTTTTTACTAGAAGCCCATCTCCTCTGCTAGCTACTTCTGTAAATTGTGAGGAAACATTATAGTAAAACCCAATTTCACAAAATGGTAAAAGAAATTCTTTGTCTCATCACCACAATTGAACATATTTTGAAACTCTCCCTTATCTTTTTTGGATGTGTGTTTGTTCTTTTTCTTTTCTTTCCTCTCTTTCTTTTCCCTTTTCAGTTCTTTCCTTTCTTCAAGGGAATTTTGGCCATCATAGTTATTATTTACCTATCTATTTATTTTAAATTTCAGCTTCATTGAGGTGTGATTAACACAGTTGTAAGATATTTAAAATGTACATTGTGGTGATTCAATTATGTATACATTGTAAAAAGATTTCCCTTATCTAGTTAATTATCATATTTTTTGGATATATTCTTCAAATCAAAACAAATTGATAGATGACAAATAACCCAGAATTTTCATGACCAAATTTCTCCTAGTACTTGCAAATTTCAACATACCAGCAGGAAGTGATTATGAGTATGTGGTGATTGCTATAATTGGTCAGGCAAATATCTCATGTCACCAAAAAAGTTTGGCTTTATTGTGGCTGTCATGCATGTTTACTTAAAAAAGAAAAAAAAATTCTAGTTACCCTACAAAGAATCCCAGCCTTAAAGAACCCCAAAGCTTTCCCAAACTTCTTCTAATAACACGGATCCTGACTTCTGGCTACTGATCTCCCACTGGTGGGTTGTGCAGCCTTAGGCACATTGTTAATTTTTTTTGTTTTCAGTGATCCACTTTCTTTATTTTCAAGTAAGAAAGGCTTGTAATTTCAAAAACAATTTTTAAAAAGCACACACATATAAGATAGTAATTGCCATTATTTTTATTTACCTAAGTCTGGGAAATCAAGACTGATAACAATCATTTAGCTGTAAAAATGTTTTGAATATCAATTCAATAAGTTGTTTGTACTCCTGGAGATTTAGTAGTGAACCAGACTGAGTTCTTGCTCCACTGGGTATAAAGTGGGAGAGTCACACATTGATGAGTGCAATTTTACATGCCACAAATGTTTCGGAAGGAGGAGTTAGGAGCTCTGCGGGACTGAATGCTAACCAAATGTGGCCAGTCAGGGAAGTCCTCCTAGGAGAACGGATGCAAAAGTTGAGTCTTGAAAGGAAATGAACTCCCCTCCATCTTGTCCTATAGGGCTGGGCCCCCTGCCTAAACCCCCTCCCTTTTCTGGGAGTGGCCACAGGTGTGCCAGCAATGTCTTAACTTCCCCGACCACCACCCAAATGGACCAATGAAGCTCCAGGAACACAGCGAGGGTCCTAATAAGGCTCAACCACAGAAAGACCTAATTCAGGTGACCAATCTCTGTAACCCTTGTCACTTTCCTAAGCCCTCCCAATTATCCTACCCCATAAAACTCATTGTTCCCGCCCAGCTCGCTCTCTCGCCTGCTGCACCAGAAAGAGGCTGAGAGCCAAACCTGGGTTTGAATAAAGACTCTTTGCTTTTGCATCGGAAAAGGCTCCTTAGTGGTGGATGATTGGGGACCCCGAACTCTGGGCATAACAGTGTCAAAGGATGAGCTGAGTGAAGGTGCCAGGGACCAGTATTCTAGGCAGTAGGAACATGGATAACAGCCCTGAAGTGAAGGAGAGGTGGATATGTTTATGGATTTGAAGGCAGATAAGTGTGACTGGAGTAAAGCGGTGCTCTCTGGGATTTTTCACACCCCTGCACACAAGAGTCAATGGACTAGGCTGAGCCTCTGGCAGGCCCAAATGCCCCCCGTTTTTGGCCTGTCTGCAATTCATTTGCAGAAAGGCTTTGGACTTGGGCAAACCAGTTGGGAAGCTGCAGCTTGGCCTTCAAGAGATAACTTGGTATGAAAGAATGCTGACAAAGTAGGCAGGGGCTGGACTGGCGAAGCTGGTGGTGAGTGGGAGGTGGGACTTAGTATAGGCCACACCTTTAAGATTGTGTAAGGAGATAGAGGCCTTGTGGAGGATACTTGACTATACTGAGGACAATGGAAAGTTATAAAAAGGCTTTAAGCAGGACAGAAGTTTGTCTAAAAAAGGGTAAGAAGTTATCTGAGATATTTTTAAGAAATCCACTTGTGAGTATTATAAGTCTAAGTTCAGAAAAGACTTTGACCCCAGACCCAGTTCTCCAGTTACATGCTGATTCTAGGAAACCCTGATATTCTTCCAGTACATTCCTTTTGTTTACAATAGCTAGAGTTAACTTCTGTTGTTGTAATGAAAGAACTCTGAGTAATGTGATAGGTAAAGTTAACGATGAAGATGGCACTGATTTAGATGAGATAGACATTCAGTTTAATTTAGTGAATAAAGAAACAGAACAGCCCTAGCTGGTTTTGCTCAGTCGAGAGAGCGTTGGCCTGTGGACTGAAAGGTCCTGGGTTCGATTCTGGTCAAGGGCATGTACCTTGGTTGCAGGCACATCCCCAGTGGAGGAGAGGGGATGCGGGAGGCAGCTGGTCAATGTTTCTAACTCTCTATCTCTTTCCTCTTTGAAAAAAAAAATCAATAAAATATATTATAAAATAAAATAAAAAAAAACAGAACAAAATAGTCAGAGTTTACCAATATGGCTTGCAAGCCCTTTGTGAGTGGTAGAAAGGTTATACATACATTTTCTTATACATACATACATTTTCTGATACATTTTCTTATACATTTTCTTATACATACATTTTCTTCAGGAGGAAATTAAAGGAAAAAATTCTTTTTAAAATGGATCAAGTACTTTGTAGTTAAAAAATGAAAGTAGGAAAAAGTTCCAGTGTTAACACCAGGTATGAACTTTAAGAAATATATTTCATGACATGCTCTGGCCCGGTGGCACAGTTGTTTAGAATATTGTCACATACAGCAAAGGGTTTCAGGTTAGAGTCCCAGTCAGGGCACATACCTGTTTTGTGGTTTGATTACCCCTCTTCTAGCAGAGTGAATACTCCATGTTTCTCTTTCATCAAAAATTTCTCTCTCTTCTTCTCTCTAAAATCAATGAAAACACAGCTGTGGGTGAGGATTAAAAATACACACACACACACACAAACACACACGTCTAAGTGTGATATACATGACATATCAAATCACCTGTATTAGACATAAAGTTGAAAAGCTTTAAAGCTTTCAAAAATGTTGTCCTATTTTTACAATAATTAAAAAGGGTTTTTTTTCTGAATATGCTGTGAAGCTAATTTTTAACGTCAATATTTAAGGTTTTACATCAGTTTAACATTTGATAGGCATGGCTAAAGCACAAATCAACTCTACTTCCTCCCAAAGGGTAAATGATGTCATTTTATTGGGTTTCTTTTCTCTTTTCCCTGAGTCTTTTTTTTTTTTTTTTTTTTTAGTTCCTTTGATAAGGAATGAAAGACGAATTTCTCCTCAACTTGTGTTACTCCGGTAGATTACCTTTCCATTTTGTCTACATCAGGACTTCGATGGCAGCATCTCTATGGAAAAGCGCTTACTTCACATATTCATGAACAGGTTTTGCTGAAAGTAATGAAGTGAATCTACTTGATTTTGACAGTGGCTTTTAAGGGTAGTTTCAACAATGTGTACTACAAAAGAATTCACTGTACTTCAAAGTAAGAAAAGCTGCTCAAGCACAGAAAATATATGAAAATAGAAGAGTTATCTAATTTACACATGGTTTCTTTTCATAAATTCAAGCGTAAGGATAAACTGTTATTCATCCCCAACTTTTGGGTACATTTTTCCTGTTTCTGTGCATGATTATATGTGGATTCAGTCTAGACATACCAACCATTAAGCAACCAATTTCACGGTTAAGTGAATTGTCTGTGTTTAGATTTCCTGTTGGTATCTTAAACCCTATTGTCTTCTTCCCTTGTGATCACCAATTATATACCACAGTGGGTATCTCATTTCAGAGATGTGACCCAGCAGCTCTGATCCTAGTGGAGAACATGTCTAGTAGGATTCCCACCCTCTGCTGTTCCACCAGATTCTCCCTTGCCCTAGGGCAATTGTCTCCATTTTACAATTGCGTTCTTGATAAGGAGTCTTTAGAAAATTCTTCTGTGATGACAGGCCTGTTTGTATTCCTAACATGTTAATGAGACAGACGTGAAATCAGTTTTAAACTGTTACTGCTGCTAATTTCTAATTAATATGCCTTTTCTTCTGACATCTTCTCTAAGGAAGCATATGTAATTTCGCTATCACATTTCTTTCCATGCCCATTAACATCTCCTGAATAAGAAGTGCCACTCTTCCTAAAATTTCATATTGTGAGCTACTAAAGTTATTGTCATGAGAGATTTTAAAATCAAATATATATTCAAGTGAAAAGAAAATTAACTTGCTATAAAAGCTTAAAAACAAGAAGACTGCGCACACGTGCGCGCGCACACACACACATACACACAAAACCAAGTATTACATAATGTGTTTACCCACCAAGCAGCCCTTTTTTTATTTGGGAAATGCCATTCTATTCCTCAGCCACAAGCATCTAACTGCCTCCTCCAGTTATCTGACAAGAACATCTCTGAAGGGTGTAGGGTTGAAAGTAGCTATTTACTTTGTCTGCAAGCCAGGGTCTTACCCTTAATGCTAATGGTTTGCAACTTTGAAATTTACATTTTTTCCAATTCAGAAATAAATTAAAAAGCAGATGTTTTTGTGACTGAGATTCAAGAAAAACAGCTCATCCCTAAACAATATTGGTCAGCTCGCTTTCAATGCAGGGAATCCAAAATCTAACTCTTAACTGTGCTGAGCAAATAAGGGAAATGTGTTGGCTTCTGTAACTGAAAAGCTCACAGGCATCAGACACAGCTAGATACAGATGCTTAATATCTGTCATCAGGGCTCTGTCCCTTTCCACTACTTCTGGCTCTGCCTTCTTTTCATTGGCTTGTTTTCAGGAAGAACATTCCCCACCTAAATACAGTGATAAGATGTCTACCCGCAGCTCCAGGTTCCTATTCTACTAACCTAATAACTCCAACACAAAGACACCTCTTTGCCCATTGATGGGATCTTTCAAGAGTTCAGTAAATTACAACATTCATCTGTGCCTAGATTCTGAACCAATCAAGAAAAAAAAATCAAAAGGGTTCCAAATATAATTTTATTTCTGATAAAGGTTATCTATTGATATTAGATGTCATTTGGCATTAGATCCACATGAATTTTCTAATATGAACCACAGAACTGAGCAGACTTTTCTACCCAGTCCCCAGTCCAGGCAGAGCTGCTCTGGGCTGGACTGACCTCCCAAAGGGACCTCTGTGAGCAGGCTGGCCCTGTGAATGTAAACAATTTATTTTTACCAATAAGGTAAGTCACTCTGTCTCTGTGGACTTGGGGAGGGAGAAGAAAGGCCAGAAGTGTTACAGCCAGTGGAGTAACTTCCAAATGGAAGAAAATGTCATGGATGTGGGGAAAGTTTCTACTTGTATTTCCTGGCTCTTAGTTTTCTTAACCCACTGGATTAACTATTGGATCTATGGGCAGCCAGGAGAGTGGCTATCCCCCTCTAGGGACAGTCCTACTCACTCTCTCCTTTTTGGGGCCACTCCCAATATCAACCACTCCTCTATTGATGCTCCCCAGGGACCTCCAGTGGATAGGGTAGATTTGGTACCCAGAAAATTCTGAAGTGGGTCAGAGCAATGTACTAATTCAACTAACTCCAAAGCCAGTCTGGATCCAAGGCTGAATGTTCACATCCTCTTCTGTTTCTCAGCCCACAAGGTGTCCAGAATATTACTTTCTAGTCTTTCAGAGATCAAATAATATCATAAAGACAATCCAATAACGAAATGCAGGGAAATCCCACTAGTACAATTCCAAAAATTTAGAGATTTCTCAAATGTAAGTATAACATTCTTCCAATGACCACAGTCCTAGGAAGAAATTATGAAGTCCATAAACAAAGTTTCCTTTTAAATGAAAATTGGTAGATATTGACATCCAAAGAAATTAAGTTATATAAATAAATGTCATTATCCTTGTGAGCTAAAAGACCAAGGTTCAAAATTCTTACCTTAGAATTAAGCTTGGAATATAACTCAGCATTTTAGTCGTGGTGTTTGGGGCTCTGGATAGGTTGGGAGAGGTGAGGTTCTTCGAGCATGTGCAACCTGTTTTTTTTTGTTTTTTTTTTTTGTTTGTTTGTTTGTTTACAAAAGGATGTGCATGCCAACCAATGTGGTTCAGTGGTTGAGCATTGACCCGTAAACCAAGAGGTCATTAATTCAATACCTGGTCGGGGCACAGGCCAGGGTTTCAGGCTCAATTCACAGTAGCGGGCATGCAGGAGGAAGCTGATTGATGTTTCTCTCTCATCAATGTTTCTATCCCTCTCCCTTCTTTTCTCTCTAAAACCAATTATAAAAACACATATTTTAAAAGAAAAAAAAAGATGTGAGTTTTTGTGGGGTTTTTTAGGACTTCAGAAGTTATATTAATTTAATGTCTAATTTCTCACTTTCTAAAGAACCCAAAGAGTTAATAGCACACACAAATATCCATAGCTCTGGCCTCATATCCATCATTTTTAGGAAATGAAATAATTCCCAAACCCTAACACAGTCACTCACAACAAAATAACGTAACCAGAACTGAGTATTTAGTGTTTTCAAAGGGCATTACAGAGACATGGAAGTAGACACAGAAGAGAAGTAGATTAAAATATTGGCTTTAGCCTCCCCAAATGCAGATCAGTCAATGCTGATTACCTGGAACCCATGTGTTCAGTAACCTTATAATGGGAAGATTATCCTGGTGTTAGATGGGTTTGAGACTTATTGAGGTGATATAAGTGTTTACTTACTTGGTTGTACACCTAAATCTAATGCCAACTGTAATTAGGAAGTTTTAAAATTAATTAAAAAATAATTTTATAATGAGATTAGCCTAGATTGTCAGAGTAGGCCCAATGGGATCACAGGTTGTTGATGTTCTTTTTAAAGACCAGGGCAAGAGGATGAGATTCAGAGAAAGGGTGAATAATAGAAGCAACAGTGGGAGTGATGTGATGACTAGAAGGAGGCCATGAGCCAAGGAATGTGGGTGATTTCTGGATGCTAGAAAAGCAGAGAAACAGATTCTCTTTTAGAAAAAACAGAATTCTGCCAACGACTTGATTTTAGCCTGTGAAGTCCATTTGGACTTCTGACCTCCTGAATCATAATACACTTGTGTTGTTTTAAGCCACTTGATATTTTATAACAGCAATAGGAAAGTAATACAACCCCCCACCTCTGTATACTCCTCCCTCCTCACCTGTTTAGTTTTCTCTGTGGTACTTACCACTACATATATTTTACTCATTTATTGCATTTGCTTTCTGCATTAACCCACTAGACTTTCCTTCATGAAGGTAGGGAATTGTTTGTTTGTTATTGATCACTGGCATCTAGAACAGTATTTATCATATACTAGACCCTTGATAGTTATTTGCCAAATGGAAGGGTTGTCTTTAAAAATTGTATCGCACCCTTATTTTTTTTCTAAATAGTTTTGTAAAACACTTTTTAGTAAGAATGATATTTTCTTCCTTATTAAAATTTTTTTCTTTCCACATTTTCAGCTCTTTTGAATGCAAGACATTAGGCAGGACTCTATTTCTGATTTTCTTGCTATTGGTTTAGATCAGTGGTCTGCAAACTCATTAGTTAACAGAGTCAAATATCAACAGTACAATGATTGAAATTTTTTTGAGAGCCAAATTTTTTAAACCTAAACTTCTTCTAACACCACTTCTTCAAAATAGACTTGCGCAGGCTGTGGTAGTCTGTGGAAGAGCCACACTCAAGGGGCCAAAGAGCTGCATATGGCTCGTGAGCCACAGTTTGCTGACCATGGGTTTAGATGAATATTAGCAGTTTTATTTACAAAGTCCATCCACATTTTAAATATCTTGAAATAGAAAAATGTTTTTCACATTTTAGATTTGTTTAAAAAGACTCATGTTCCAAAAGCATTAGTAAATTCAGAAATTATGTCCTTACTTAATAAAAAAAAAAAAAAAACAATCTTTAAATTCCTGGCCAAATACCAATTTCCTGAAATCATGAAGCTTCAAATCTAAGGACGTCAAATGTTCTAGTGAGAATTCCAAAATATGTTTCTCATCGACTTAGGGAAAGTAAATCATCTGAGAACAGCTCTTTTCCCCCTCCTAAGAAATGTTACAGAGCCTTTCATACATTTCAAGTAGAGAGATGTGACAAAATGTGCTGTCCTAGTTTTTATGAAATCTGCCATGATGTATTTTACCATGATGACTCTGAATCCCATGACAAGTTTATGGAATTCTACTTCCTGCCCAGGCAATTGAAGAATAGTGCTTTTCCTCTCACCGTAGGGAAAGATATATGTTGCCCTATGTGTGGTCATTAGGCTCCAAGATTCCTTGGTATTGTCATCAAGTCTTCATGTTGCTCAGTGATAAAGAAGCAGTTGTCTGCACAGCCATTTCTTCCATTAATTTAAGAATATTTATTAAACACCTATTTTATGAAAGGCGCTAGAGGTACAAAGACCACAGTCTCCGATCACCCTAAGCTTTAAGTCTAGTGAATATCTTCCACCCAGCTTTCAGAGAACCAAGTGTCAGATCTTGTCAATATATAATAATTTTTCAAAGATAAGGAAGAAAACAAAAACAAAAACAAAAACATGTTCTTGGTAAGAAATCTCTCTTTTTTTTTTTCAGAAAATAAATTTTGAGTGCTTAAAGCATATTATTTAAGCCCTTTTCACAGAAAAGAATACAATGCCTCTGCTTCAAGATGGTATTTTGGATCCTCCTTTTCCCAAATTCTCAGAAAAATTCAAAGGAAACTCTGGATCATTTCTGAGGCCATGAAAGTTTATGGAATTCTACTTCCTGACCAGGCAATTGAAGAATATTGCTTTTCCTCTTACCTTAGGTAGGGATATATGTTGCACTGTGTGTGGTCATTTGGCTCCAAGATTCCTTGGTATTGTCATCAAGTCTTTAAGTTGCTCAGTGATAAAGAAGCAGTTGTCTTCTTTAAAGGGTACCATTTATATATTCAAATGGCATTAAATTCATTAGTGATATCATGAAAATAGATGGGCATGAGTGATGGGCCACACAACCAACGGTTGGTTTAATGCATAAGAAAAAGTTGGAAGTACAAGTAGGTGGAAGAACATTTAGCTCAGCAGGATAGGAGCTGGAGGGAAGAGGGGTTTGGAGGTCTTTGAGGTACAAATATCGGTGTTAATGGCCATAGATCACACAGAGCACGGCTCCTGGCATCACTCTTAAATTATTTGAGCTCAAACTTGATGGAAATGGCCATTCCCAGGCAAAAATTCAAAGCTCCCTTACTTGGTTCCTCATGAGGGCAGCTGTGCCAGTGAGAAAAGGAAAACCCTGCTCCAGCCACCTGGCCACCACAGCAAAGGAGAAAACAATTCTCCCAAACTGAAGGGAGCTCTCAGGTTTAATAGCTTTGAGATTGGAGTTCCCTCCACAAGCTGATGGACACCAATCTGAGGAAGCCTATAAAATATATATATTTTTAAAAATCAGTGATTTGAATAGGCACACTTGCAATTTCTTTTTTTAACATTTTTTAAATCTTTATTGTTCAGATTACAGTTGTTTCTCTCCCCCCCCCCCCAATAGCTCCCCTCCACCCATTCCCATCCCACCCCATACCCTTATCCACTCCCCCACTGTCCTCATCCATAGGTTAATGGTTTTTGTAGTCTCTCCCTGCACTCCCCTCCACCCCTTTCCCCCTGAGGATTGTCAGTCCACTCCCTTTCTATCCCCTTAATTCTATTATATTCACCAGTTTATTCTACTCATCAGATTTTTTATTCACCTGATAGTTATGTATTTGTTGTTCATAATTTTTATCTTTACCCTTTTCTTCTTCTTCCTCTTCCTAAAGAGTACCTTTCAGCATTTCATATAATACTGCTTTGGTGTTGAACTCCTTTAGCTTTTTCTTACCGATGAAGCTCTTAATCTGTCCTTCAATTCTGAATTATCATAGCTTTGCTCCGTAATCTTGGTTGTAGGTTCTTGCTGTTCATCACTTTGAATATTTCTGTCCACTCTTGTCTGGTCTGCTTAGTTTCTGTTGAGAAATCAGCTGACAGTTGTATGGGTGCTCCCTTACAGGTAACTGTTTTTCTCTTGATGTTTTTAAGATTCTCTCTTCGTCTTTTTCTCTTGGCATTTTAATTATAATGTGACTTGGTGTGGTCCTCTTTGGATTCCTTTTCTTTGGAGTTCTCTGTGCTTCTTATACTTGTAAGTTTATTTCTTTCACCAGGTGGGGGAAGTTTTCAGTCATTATTTTTTCAAATAGGTTCTCACTATCTTGCTTTCTCTCTTCTTCTGGCACCCCATAATTTGGATGTTGGCATGTTGGAAGTTGTCCCAGAAGCTCCTTACACTATCTTCATATTTTTGGATTCTTTTTGCTTTTCAAGTTGGGTGGTTTTTTTTTTTTGTTTTGTTTTGTTTTGTTTGCTTCTTTGTATTTGAAATCTTTGACTTGATTCTTGTGATCCTCTAGTCTGCTGTTGGATCTCTGCATAATATTTTTATTTCAGTCAGTGTATGCCTAATTTATAGCTGGTCCTTTTTCATATCCTCGAGGGTCTCACAAAATTTATTGGCCTTTTCTAGAAAATTCTTGAAAAAACTTATAACCACAGTTTTGAACTCTATATCTAGTTGTTTGCTTTCCTTCATTTCTTCCATTTGTGATCTGTGTCTTTGTCTCCATATTTTGGCTGCTTCCCTGAATTGATAGAGTGGCTTTGTGTGCTAGATGTCCTATAGGACCCAGTGGCCAGCCTCTTCAGTTATCTGAGGTGGAAAATCTTGGTGCACCTCTTTGTGGGCTGTGTGCATAGTCTTGTTGTAGTTAAGCCTTGATTGTTGTTGGTATCACTGGGAGGAAATGACCTGCAGACCAATTGGCTGTGAGGATCAGCTGTGTCTACGTTGGGAGAACTTCTGTGCTGGAGACACCCTTATGAGGCAAGACTTGCTTCAGTGGAGCTTTGGTGCTCACTGAGTCTGCCCCCTGAGTGTGTCCCTTATGGATCTGAAGACTTGTAATCTGAATGGTCCTACTCTGACCCTGGGGTACACTGGCTCTTGGATATCTAAGGAGGTGCTAATTTAGCCTCTGCCTAAGGCCACCCAGCAGGAGCTACAGAGAAATTCACAGATTCCTCTTTGTTTGGGTTTGGGGGTTGCCCAGATGAGGCCCAGCTGTGAAGCAATGTAAACTGCTGTGGGGCCATGTGCCTTCTTTTGGATGTTTTAGTTCTCTCTGACTCAGCTGTAGTTTGATAGGTAAGTTTAGATTTCAAAGGACCAAGCCATTCATCTGCAAAAGCCTCTGTGAACAGCTTGGATGGGGCAAAGTCTCAGGGTGGAGCAATGGCTTCCTGTCAGCCCTGCCCTAAGAGGCCCCCCAGTTCTCAATGTCCGTTGGTAATCGCTGCAAGCACATCTGAGAAAAAGTTGCCCTGGAGTTCTACCCACTTCCAGACAGTCCAGTTTTTCCCCATATGAGTCTGGGTCCCCAGAGTCTCCCCTGGAACTGGAGTTCAGAGCAGTAAGGAGCTTGTGGAGCTTGTGATTCCTGTGGATTGAAAAAGCCAACCTCGTACTCAGTTGCCAGCCTTCTCCACATGCGCACACCTCTGTACCTCTGCACTTTACTTCTGCACCTCCTCTGAGTCTCAGTGTGCCTTTCTCTTTCCTTCTAGGTGTAGAATTTCCACTCAGCCAGTCTTCCTGTGGTTCTGGATGATGTCCGTTCTGTCTTTTAATTGTAGCTTTGAAGTTATTGGGCGAGAAGGCAAGTTCAGGTATTTACCTATGCCACCATCTTGGTTCTCCTCCACACTAGCAATTTCTGATGAAAGCATTTCAACCTACAAAAATGAACAAAATGTCTACTTGCCTTTATAAGGATAGGTAAACAAAGATAAATAACAGGATAGATATCTGAGAACAGATATCCCTGCCAAAAGCAAGGGATTTTTCTGAGAAAAGATATTCTCATGGGATAGTGATGATAAGAGATTAAGGTCAAAGTTCTAAAATTGTTGAAGGGCTGATCTCAATGTTCAGTCATTTTTCTTTAGAAACCATGACTTATTTTCTACTTAACTTGCAACCTAATTTCAGTGTTTTATCAGTAGTAAGTTGTTGGCATACAGCTGGCATCCCAATTATTCATCTGTCTGAGCCTGACAATGATATCATCCCCACCCTCTATCTCACTTAATTATGAACTTTATAGCTACAGTACCAATTAGCTTGCCGGCTATAGGAGTGTGTGTGTGTGTGTGTGTGTGTGTGTGTGTGTGTGTGTGTGTATCTATGTCTGTTCCCATGCACAACATTTTCAAGTAACTTAAGAGTGTGATACCAAGGCAAATGCTTCCTGCATCCAAAACTATTTTTTCATGGGCCTGTCATTTTTTTGGCTTTTGCTTAGGAATAGTTTAGTACAGTTGCTTGGGTACAGTTGATTGAATACAGTTGTAACAACTAATAAAAATCTGTTATAAGTTAGGGGCACTTTACATTTGTACTCCATTGTCTCCAATACAATGCATTGTTTTCAACCCAAAATTTAGAGCCTGCACAGCTCCTCTCTTGGTCTGAAGCCTTGTCTATGATAGAGAGGGTGAGGAAAGCATTAACTCACTTTGAATTGAATAGTTTCTTTTCTTTCTTGGTTTATTAACACTATCATCATAGGTAGAAGGTTTTCTAAAATATTGGTTCAGTCCCGGGGGGTAGGGGAAATGCGAAATTAAAATGATATTTAAAACATGACATGGAGTCCTAAAATTATTATATTGTAGCTTCCGGTTCTCCTTCTTTTCCTTCTCATCTTTTTGCTTCTCCATAGACCAAGTGTAAGTGCAAAAGAATAAAAGTGACTTAAATGGCCGAAACTGGTTTGGCTCAGTGGATAGAGCATTGGTCTGCAGACTAATGGGTCCCAGGTTTGATTCTGGTCAAGGGCATGTGCCTTGGTTTCGGGCATATCCCCAGTAGGGGACATGCAAGAGGCAACTGATTGATATCTCTCTCTCATCGATGTTTTTAGCTCTCTATCGTCTCCCTTCCTCTCCGTAAAAAATCAATAAAATATATTTTTAAAAAGTGACTTAAATGTATGTATTGACAGAATTGTCATTATGAATGTGTGCAAGCATGTGGGTGGGTGATGGTTAGTCCAGTTGTGCTATTTCTCATTAACCTGTAACAATTGGCCCCTCAGTTGCATATTCTTTCACCTCATCTTGCAAATTCAGACACCTATTTGTGAAAATTATTCTGACTCACAATTCTGGCTTTGCTGAAAGTAATTTTTTAAAAAATTTCCAAGCGTTTCAATTCATAGCTTCTCATTTTAAAGACAGTCTTATTCAAGGTTTGTTTGTTTGGCTTTTATTTAAAACCACAGACTTTCATAAATTATTTGCCTCAGATCTACCAGGTTTGACCAATAGTCTTTAAAATTCAATTACTAGGGGAATTTTTAAAAGTATAGACACTACAAAGATGAAACAAAACACAAACACTAACAAAATAGCCTCCCCAAGAAAAGAATCCATTTGGTTCTTGTCAAGAAATGTTCAGAGCATATCTCCCTTAAAACAACACTATGTCAGCATTTTTCCCCCTTAAAACAAATGCAGCACATTTTCTTTCTTTGCTTTTCACTTCATTCCTTACAAAATCACCAACTTAGAAAACACAATAGAATTTTACTATTGTCAGCAGTTATGCAGAATTTTGTCCATAAATCCAAGATGTTTTTGCCTTTCTTCTTTTTTTTTTTTTTAAGACACTGGTTAGATGTTAAATCAATAATTCTCTTTCTTTGATCATTTTCTTTTCTACTAAGTAATATTCTCGGAATTAAAGGTTGGATAATCTTTCTTCAGCTGTATTTACCATTATGTTGGTAACAGAGATCTGGTCTTTTAAAGATATTCCATATTTTTTTTCTCCTTAATTTGGTATAGTTGGTAGAATATGATATAGCACAATTAGCGAATTTTAGATCAAGGCAAAATGTTCACAAAAGGAATGAATGTTTCATGATCATCTTATCTTCAAATGAACTCACAATATTGATTTGAAATATTGTTATAGTACTTCTCCTCTTTGGGAATATATTGTCAGTTCACTTGAATTTCCCCAAACCATCTGTCATGTGAATTGCTGACAAATGCTGACTGTGAATTTGTGATTTGTTACCTATAGTTTCAAAGATAAAATGATTATTCTCTGCTTGCATAGTTGTGTTTTCTTTTCTTTTAGTACTGCAAACACATTATACTTATTAACTTGATTTTATAACAATCCAAGGATTTGAAAAAAATATTAATACCAGTATTTTCAAACAAGAAAGCAAGAGTGTTTTGTAATATAATTTATATGATATTATAAAGCAAATCATAAATATTAAAATTTAGCCCATATACTTTTTATATTTCCCCCTGAGGTTTATTGCAAACATTTTTCTGAAGACCACAGACATAAAAACGAGACTGTCTATAGTATAATCTTTATATGAACTTTTGTCGATCTTAGAGTAAGAGAGAAAGACTTAATTTCTTTGCATCCAGAAAGGAGAAAAAAACCAACACTTTCCTGGGCAACCTCAAAAAAATGGAGGCTGAAGAGTGGCATGCTCTGTTCAGGCTGAGTGAAAATGCCCAAAGAAAGAGTAGGCCTTTGTGGCTGTTTTTTGCATTCATTTCTGTACCAATAAATATTCATTTCTGTACCAACAAATATTCCACCCCACATGCTTTTACACTATCTTATCAAGATGCCTCTATCTGGGGAAGGAAGGTACTTCTTTCCTTCCCCAGAACCTGGGTAGATCTTTCTAACTGCCTCAACTAATAGAATGTTATGGACATGACATTGCACAACCTTCAAGGTTAGGACATAGAAGGAAATCCAAGTTCTGCCTGGCTCTCCCTTTCTTGCTCAGGGTACGTGCCCCCTCTAGAATCAGCCAGCGTGTTATGAGAAAAGGCCAGATCACATAAAAAAGACACATACAGTTGTTCTGGCTAAAAGCTCCTTCTAATAGCGAGGCTGGCATCTGGCATCAGCCATCACTTATGTAAATGAGTGAGTCTTTAGCTGATTTCAGCCCCTAGCCTTAGAGCAACTCTGGCTGAGGTCCAGTAGAACAGAAATGGCTATCCTCCTTGAGCTCTGCCTGAATTACAGATTTGTGAGCAAAATACATCTTGGCATTGTTTTAAGTCTCTACATTTTGGAATAATCTAATATGTAGCCATAGATAACGAAGAGCGTTCAACAAGCTAGTTCTTTGACACTGTAAAAATTACATTGCTCAAATAATTTCACTTTCAGTGCACCTCAAAATCGAATGCTGACCCATAACGGTGCCTGGCATACTTAATGTATCTCCCCTCCCATTGACTATAGAATTCCCCCTTTTGTGATTGCCTGGAGAAGAGAAACAAGTGAGAACACTGGAGAACAGGAAGTGGCCAGACATTGTTGCTTTATGGTTTTTGTGAGTCCATAGAACTAGAAAAAAAATTGATGGGCTTGCAGTAAAATGCTTCCATTAAGTTATGCTTTTGAAGGAGCACTTTCACAGCTAGCACCTGTGTATCTACTCTGAAGCAAAAATGATCCAGATCTTACCTTGATCTAACTCTGAAATTCTAACCACAAAAATTTTTTAGGGTGCAGATGAGTAAGCAGTAAGGACAGACATAATAAGTTATGTTCTTACTTAATGAGCAAGTCCCCAGGTAGTCTGGAAACATATGGTTGTGACATGTTTAAAGTTATTTCCCCATTTGTAACTAACTCAATAGGATGGCTCTTGTGGTTTGCCTACGAGTCACAGAATGAGCTGGAGAAATCTGTCAAGGTGTGTTGGCCAAACTTTTCAGATACACACTTCAGTGAACTTAGAGGTCAACACTACCATTTCAGCCTGGTTTTCTCCATTTTTGACAGCTCGGATACGATTCCAGTTTGCAAAATCCTTACACTTGATTAAGGCAAATTGTTTACAGCAATCTACAGCTAGGTGGTATGGCTGAAAGCCAATATCCAGGTGTTTTAAGGATTCTATGTCAATAACATAGTTCTTACATTGATGTGGTCCTGAGAAATCCATATGCACTATTGAGCAAACATAATCCTTCTAAAATAGAAAGGGCTTATATGTAGCAATGTAATCTGCCACTATAAGATTTAAATCAATTGCAGTTCACTAGGCAAAGCTGTAACCAGTTAACTCCCTTGTGTCCAAAACAGAAACCATCCCCACATGCCATGATATTTTGAATTTAATTAAAAAATCAATTTGCAATGAATATTATAAAAAGAGATACATCACTCACAATTTGGGTGTTCTTGAATATTTTTGACTGGAAATTCTCATAAAAATTATTTTAAAGTTTGTCAGTGCTGCCACTTAGGGAAAACATATTTTTTTATAGATACGCGTGGCATGTGGAGAAGGCCTGCCACTTGCATCTACAGATGCTTATGGAGTACAATAAGTTAAGCCAAAGCTTCTATGTAAATATTCTCTGAAAGTGCAATAAAAAAGTGACCAAAGCAATGTAATGACCATCTAAAAGAAAAAGGTGGAGAATATTTATTAATATGGACTCTGGAGGCAATCTAACTGGGTTCCAGTTCTGTCCTGAAACTGGTTGTGTAATCTGAGGGCAATTTCTAATTTTCTAGCAATAGAAAATTAATCTTTCTTGGTCTTAGTTTCCTCCTTTCTAAAATGAAAATGATAGAGTTTTATAAAGTTTAAAGGAGTTAGTAGGCTTGCAATGTGTATCCATGCTTGCTATGCAGCAAGTGCTCAGTAAGTGTTAACTACTACTGTTCATTTGTGAGTGAACCATTGAAGACACTCATCTCAAATGACTCAAGATTTTCTCTTTTTTTTTCACTATTATAAAGTATTCAAGAGTTCTGGACAGTTCATCATCCAACTTGTTCAGGCAGAAGCTATGCTTCTAGCACATTGTTTAACATCAACACTTTTTCTGGAAGTGTCACAATCTCCCCAGCATTTTCCTGGGACAGTCAGTTCTGGACACCAAGATTACAAATTATTGGGAAATTTGAAGATGATGGCATTGGAAAACGCCTGTACTCACCGCCTCTCACAACCACATCAAAATTAAAACTAAAATACAGAATAACTATCATCCAGAACCACCAGAAAGCAGGCTTAATGGAAGTCCTACAAAGGAGAAGTAAAAAGAAAGCACACTGAGACTGGAAGGAGGTGTGTAGACACGGATTGGGCTGGTCCAGCTGGCACCTACATAGGCCGCTTTTTTAAGTGGGAGGGAGACTGTTTCTGTGGAGGTCACCAGAGGAGCAAAGGGTCCCAGCCTCACACCAGACCACCAGTCCAGCTCCCAGATCTGGGGAAAAGAAGTCCCTATGGGTAGTAAGAACTATGGGCTGTAAAACTCAGTGCGAACTAGGTAGGGTTCAGTGACACAGCTACTCCTCTTAAAAGGCCCAAACCACGAACTGAACTTAGTATGAACTGAACTTACAAAATCCTGCTTCCTCTGAACTCCAACACCAGGGAATGACTTTGGGGAACACAGACATATACAAGGAGGAACTGGATTGTCTGGCCTGGGGCAAGAATTTGGGGACAGCTTTCTCTCAGACAGAGATGCTCCCAGGGATCATTGTTCCTTTGCTGGGATTTCTGGCAGCCATTTTTGTTTGCTTCACCCTGGTGATTCCCTAAAACTCCACCTCATCCAATTTAAAACTCAGGCTGTGTGCAGCAGCTTTTGCATATTAGTGGCCTGTCCTTATCCAGGATAAAACTTCTCAACTAAGCTGCAGTTGGCTCAGGGAGTCCCAAACCTATCAATAAAAGGCCTAAGACCTGGCACCAGTGCCAGCCTGCCTTGCTTCATAGCTGGGCCTTATTTGTACACTTACAAACCCGATACCAAGAGGAGAAATCTGCAGATCTCTCTGTAGCTTCTGCTGGAGGCTGATTTTCCACCTCCCTGGAGACCCAAGAGCCAGTGTACTCAGTGATCAGTGTCAGACCATATCAGATTACAACTCTACACATCCATAAGTGACACACTCCAGGGGCAGACTCAGTGAGCACCAAAGCCCTACTGAAGCAAGTCTTGCTCCATAGGGGTGTCTCCTGCACAGCAGCTCTCCCACTGTAATCACAGCTGGACCTCACAGCCAATTGGCCTAGAGGTCAATTCCTCCTAGTGACACCAATAGCAATCAAGTATCAACTACAACAAGATTGTGCACATAGCCCACAGGTGGGTGCACCTCAAGCTCCTAGCTCAGGTTACTGGAGAGGCTGAGCCACTGGGCCCTATAGAACACTACTACACAAGGCCACTCTACCAGGAGAAATAGCAGCTTTACTCAATACGTAGAAACAAATACAGGAAGTCAGCCAAAATGCAGAGACAAAGAAACATGTCAAAAATGAAAAAAAAAAATGAAAGAAAGCAAACTACTGGGTTTGGAGTTCAAAACCATGGTTATAAGGTTACTCAAAAATTTTCTAGAAACCTCCAAAAGAAATGTAAAAGGACCAGTCAGAAATTAAGCATACACTGACTGAAATAAAGAATAATAGACCTAGATTCAACAATAGAGTAGAGGATTCTGAGTATCAAATCAACAATTTGAAATATGAGGAAGCAAAAAACACCCAAGCTGAAGAGAAAAGAGAGAGAGAGAGAGACAGAGAGAGAGAGAGAGAGAATCCCCAAAAATATGAAGATAATGTAAGGAACCTCTGAGATAACTTCAAGCATACGAACATTCATTATATGAAATGCTGAAGGTTACTCTTTAAGAAGAGGAAGAAGAAGAAGAAGATAAAGATAAAAAATATGAACAACAAAATATCAACAAATACATATCTATCAACAATTGAATCTAAAAATCAAAATAAATTTTAAAAAATCTAATGAACAGAATAAACCAGTGAATAAAATAGAATCAGAGGCATGGAAATGGAAAAAAAAAACCTGATGATTCTCAGAGGGAAGGGGGGTAGGAGGCAGGAAGAGATGAAACAAATGCATATATGCATTACCTATGGACACAGATAATAGGGTGGCAAAGGTCTGGGGTTGGGTGGGAACCTGGTGTAGGAGGCAGTGTGAGGGGAGAGTAAGAGAGACATCTGTGATAATCTCAACAATAAAGATTAAAAAAAAAGAAATTTAGAAATAAAAAAAAAATTACACATTATTCTTTTCATGACCTGTTTGGCAAAGAGAGAAAACATCATGACCATGGAATCTGTAGCTTCAATGCTGCATAGATAGTGATAATGATAGTTCAGGATAAAAGTCTGCAAAAAGAGTTTCAGGTGAGGTTCATATTGTACTGATGAAAGTGGAGCCATGGAAGAATATTGACTTCTGAAAGGACTCATGCTGTATAGATGGTATTCTTTGATGCACATCTCAGAACCAGCCACTACTATTTATTTTTCACTGTGTGCAGCTCCCACACCATTAGCTGAATTATCATTGGTAGAAAATTGTGGTTTATTCTCAACATAAGAAACTGATTCTGATTGGAAAGTGAATACAACATCCTTGGAAGTAACATTTTGCTGAGATCAGCTCAATAGAATAACATCTTCAATAAATCATGAAGTAACCATACAATGGCAGACTTCTGAAGGAGAAACACAATAAAAATGTGGTCCCAGGAAAGTTTAGCCTTGCTTAGCTGTAGATCATATCCGCATTGCACATACTTATCTTAGTTGGTTAAATGCTGATAGCAGGGATAGAGCAATCCAAAGAAGGTGCCAATGGAAGTCTTCTTTCCAAAACTTTCCTATTTGATGCCCACTATGTCCTCTTTTTATGAGATTATCAGCATTTTTTTCTTTCTTAAATAGACATTAGTATTTTATAATTATCAGCAGTTATGAAAAATTATTTGTGAAGCTAAGATTATCCTTTTCTTTATATTTATGAGTTTTCTGTGAATTCAGCATGTTTTAGTCCATGATTAACATAATGTTTAAGTATTAGGAACTTTTAAAAAAATATTTTTATTTATTTATTTTTTTAATATATTTTATTGATTTTCTACAGAGAGGAAGGGAGAAGAATAGTTAGAAACATCGACAAGAGAGAGAGACATCAATCAGCTGCCTCCTGTATGCCCCACACTGGGGATGTGCCAGCAACCAGGATACATGCCCTTGACTGGAATTGAACCTGGAACCCTTCAGTCCGCAGGTCGACGCTCCAACTATTGAGCCAAACCAGTTTCAGCAAAAAAATATATTTTTTAAATTGATCTCAGAGAGGAAGGGGGAAGGGAAGAGAGAGAGAGAGAGAGAGAGAGAGAGAGAGAGAGAGAGAGAGAGAGAGAGAAACATCAATGATGAAAGAGAATCATTGATTAGCTGCATCCTTCATTTCCCCTACTGAGGATTAAGCCTGAAACCCAAATAGATGATTTCTGGGACCCTTCAGTCCATAGGCCAATGCTCTATCCACTGAGCCAAACTAGCTAAGGCAGTATTAGCAACTTTTGCTAGTCATTTGTTTCGCTCTCAGATTCATTTCTTGCTCTTCTCTATATTGAGGGAGCTCCATTTTCCAGGTTTTCTTGCATCTGGCATTTAAATAGGTTTGGTCAATAAAAATACAGATGAGAGACTGGAGAACAGGAAGAAGGGAGAGAAAAGGTTATTACACCTCTCTTTTACTGCTTTGAGCAATATCTCCAACATGGTGTGTTTCTCCTCTGTTGCTCCAACTGAGTTAACCACCATGAATCTATATGGCATGGGGCCTTGGCTTTGGAAATTCCATAACACTGATTTCTCCCTCTCTCCTGCTAGTAGTAGTAGCTTATACTTTAGCTGGTCTCTGGTTTTCTCATTATCCTCAGCTTGCCTTTTCAAATCTTCCATTACCAGTGTAGGAAATGTCCTGTTTTAAACTCCTCTGTTGGAAATGTTTAGAATAATTTCTTTGTTCTGTCTGAACCCTGACTAATACACATGTAGAATCTTTGTAAGATGTCTGAAAGAACATTCTAGAATTCTAGAAATTTCAAAGATTTAAAGAGTAACAAATTCTAAATGATATTACTGAAACTATTTTTGAATTATTGTTGTTTGGGCATCTACAGTCATGCCATTAATGATCAGCTACTATGAAGCGTAGACAAGCCCAATTTTTTGCAAAGACCTTAATCACTGTAAGGAGAGTGAGGAGTTTATTAAGTACCAACACTACATATGGAAACTTCTTTGGATCTTTCTTTAGAGTCCCATCAGAGTTTCTACAGAGTTTTACATAAAGAATTAGTAACTGACCCTAACTGGTTTGGCTCAGTGGATAGAGTGTCGGCCTGCAGACTGAAGAGTCCCAGGTTTGATTCTGGTCAAGGGCATGTGCCTTGGTTGTGGGCACATCTCCAGTAGGGTGTGCAGGAGGTAGCTGATCAATGATTCTTTCTCATCATTGATGTTTCTATCTCTCTCTTCCTCTCCTCTCCTCTCTGAAATAAATAAATAAATTAATTAATTAATTAAAATATATATATATATAAAGGAGTGTCATTTAAAAAATTAGTAACTGTATAATTAAATTAGTCCAGAGTACAATTTATTTAATGGTACTTTAGTTGACTTAGAACCCAAATATCACCTCTGTATTTTGATTTTAAACAAAAGTTTTCTTTTTTAAAAAAATCTTTATTGTTCAGATTATTACAATTGTTTCTCTTTTTTTCCTCCCATTGCTCCCCTCCACCCGGTTCCCACCCTACCCCATGTCCTTACTCCCACACTGTCCTCATCCATAGGTGTATGATTTTTGTCCACTCTCTTCTCACACCCCTACATCCCTTTCCCCCGAGGATTGTCAGTCCACTCCCTTTGTATGCCCCTGATTCTATTATATTCATCAGATTATTCTGTTCATCAGATTTTTTTATTCATTTGATCTATAGATTCACTTGTTGATAGATATGTATTTATTGTTCATAATTTTTATCTTTACCTTTTTCTTCTTCTTCCTCTTTTTAAAGAATACCTTTCAGCATTTCATATAATATTGGTTTGGCAGTGATGAACTCCTTTAGCTTTTTTTTATCTGTGAAGCTCATAATTTGCCCTTCAATTCTGAATGATAGCTTTGCTGGGTAGAGTAATTTTGGTTGTAGGTTCTTGCTATTCATCCCTTTGAATATTTCTTACCACTCCCATCTGGCCTGCACAGTTTCTGTTGAGAAATCAACTAAGAGTCATATGAGTGCTCTTTTGTAGGTAACTAACTGGTTTTCTCTTGCTGCTTTTAAGATTCTCTCTTTGTCTTTTGCTCTTGGTATTTTAATTATAATGTGTCTTGGTGTGGTCTTCTTTGGATTCCTTTTGTTTGGGATTCTTTGTGCTTCCTGGACGTGTAAGTCTATTTCTTTCATGAGGTGGGGGAAGTTTTCAGTTATTATTTCTTCAAATAGGTTCTGTCTTGCTTTCTCTCTTCTTCTGGCAACCCCATAATTTGGATGTTGGTACACTTGAAGTTGTCCCAGAGGCTCCTTACACTATCTTCATATTTTTGGAATCATTTTGGTTTTTGCTTTTACAGTTGGGTGTTTTTTTTTTTTTTTGCATATTTGTATTTGAAATCTTTGACTTGATTCTTGTGATCCTTTAGTCTGCTGTTGGATCTCTGCATAATATTTTTATTTCAGTCAGTGTATGTTTAATTTATGGTTGGTTCTTTTTCATATCCTTGAGGATATCACTAAATTTATCTGCCTTCTCTAGAAAATTCTTGAAAAACCTTATAATCATGGTTTTGAACTCTATATCTACTCGTTTGCTTTCCTCCATTTCTTTTGTGACCTGTTTCTTTGTCTCCACATTTTGGCTGCTTTCCTGAGTTGATAGAGTGGCTTTGTATGCTAGGTGTCCTATAGGGTTAGTGGCTCAGCCTCTCCAGTTACCTGAGGTGGACAATCTTAGTGCACCCCTTTGTGGGCTGTGTGCACAGTCTTGTTGTAGTTAAGCCTTGATTATTGTTGGTATCACTGGGAGGAATTGACCTCCAGGCCAATTGGCTGTGAGGACCAGTTGTATCTATTTTGGGAGAATTTCTGTGCTGGAGACACCCTTCTGAGGCAAGACTTGCCTCAGGGGGTCTTTGGTGCTCACTGAGTCTGCCCCCTGAGTGTGTCCCTTATGGATCTGAGGAGTTGTAATCTGGATGGTCCCACTCTGACCCCTTGGTACACTGGCTCTTGGATCTCCAAGGAGGTGCTAATTTAGCCTCTGCCTGAGGCCACCCTGCAGGAGCTACAGAGATATATGCAGATTCCTCTTCTTTGTTTGGGTTTTAGAGGTGCCCAGATGAGGCCCAGCAGTGAAGTAATGCAAGCTGCTGTGGGGCCTTGGGCCTTCTTTTGGATGTTCTAGTTCTCTCTGACTCAGCTGCAGTTTGATAGGTAAGTTTAGATTTCAAAGGACCAGGCCATTCATCTGCAAAAGCCTCTGTGAAGAGCTTGGATGGGGCAAAGTCTCAGGGCGGAGCAAACAGCAATGGCTTCCTGTCAGTCTTGCCCTTAGAGGCTCCCCCACCTGAGCTCAGTGTCCCTTGGTAATCGCTGCAAGCACCTCTGAGAGAAAGCCTCCCTCAAGTTCTGCCCGCTGCCATAGTCCATTTCTCCCCATGTGAGTCTAGGTCCTCAGAGTATCGCCCAGAACTGGTGTTCAGAGGAGTTGGGAGCTTGTTCTCCCTTCCAATTGAAAAATCCAGCTGTGTAGTGAGTTTGCCAACCCTCTCTGAGTGCCTCTATACATCTTGACAAGAGCATCAGTGATGTGCCATGCTAAATCAAGTCTTCGTTTCTTGAAAATCTCTTTCCTCTGGTCTTGGTTTTTTTGAACCCTACTTTATATTAGAGGTAATTAATTAAGAATCTCATTTTTCTTCCCAAACAGTGTAATAACCTTCTAATATGTCTTATTGTCTTTTCTGTGTTTCATTTCTAATTTATCCTTCACTGTGTCATACATCAAAGACAATATAGTATAGTCTAGTGAAAAGATCTTAGATTTGAAGGTAGAAAAACCTAAGTTTAAATCCTAGTTCTTCCATGTAAGTGACCTAATGCTGACCTCAATTTTGACACAGCTTGTATATATGAATAATAGAATTGACCCTGTGGAATTCTTTGCAGAATTAAAAATAGTAATGTCTAGAAAGTGGCTTTTGTGGACCGGCAGGTGTTGCTCAGTGGATGAGCATTGACCTATGAACCAGGAACTCATCATTGATATTCCTGTCTTTCCCTCTTTCTTCTCTGAAATCAATACAAATATATTTTAGAAAATAAAGTGGTTCATACATGATATAAAGTCATTTTGAAGTCTTAAAAATCAACTCAGTTGTGAACATGTCTCTTCTATTAGTTACAGGATAAATTGCTGCCTCCTTCACCTGGCACCCATAGCTCTTCACAAGCAACAGCTTCTTTTCAGTCTTTGCTTCTGTGCCATCATCCCATGTTCTGAAAACACAGGTGGGCTTGTTTTTTTCAACACGTGGCCTCTGATTTATGTCTCTCTGCATTGTATATATGGCTCTCCATCTGTAATGTCCTTTGTCCTTCTATCTGAATGGCAGGCTTCTAATTTATTCTTCAGCACTCTATTCAAATATTATCTCCCAGATTGCAGGCTTCATTCTCATAGGTGTTTGGGATTATTTGATCAAGCACTTCATATTATATGAAGGCAGAGAATGTAGGTTTTTCTAAGTTATCTGCTAAAATAGGTCAAATTCTCTAGTTGTTTTTTTTTCCACCACACCCTCTGTTTTCCAGGAGACTGACTCAGAGGTTTATTCACTCTATAGGTATTCTGGTGACTTCGTTGAAGACATACAGTAAGGTATACAGTATGCAAAAAATTCACGTTAGGTTCAGCCCTGACCAGTAGGTCCATAGCCTTTATTTAGCATGGGTACTTCAAAGGAAAAAAATAATAACCACTTTTACTGAAACATAATCGCTTTAGTATACTGGCAAAAAATTGATTTTTATCTTTAATCAGCATTTCCTGATGGTGTTAATTCTGACCATGCAGCCAGATAAATAAAAGACTGTATTTCACAAAAGCATTTTAAAATAATACAGATATGTTTGTGTTCATTGCAAATGAATGCACGTTGAGACTATTTTAACCAAGTATTTGGGGAAAGTATCAGCACCTACTGTTTGAGATTCATGTTTCGCAGTGAAGCTGTTATACCAGAGACCAATGTCCAGTATTTTACTCCCAAAGAAAGGGTCTGATCTGCTTTACAGCATCACTTCCTAATAAAAAGTGGGCTATCCTTATAAACTGTTCAGGAAACCTAACACAAATCTCCGTTGGAACTGAGGGACTGGCATAAAAACAATCGGTGCTTTCCAGCAATGGTTTGGATTAAAGGGCAATGTTATTTCTCTTTTTAAAGCTTCTACATTTTCTGATTATCTGTTTGTTTCCCTGAGATGAGAAGAAAGGTGGAGTCATGAGAAGACCCAGATTCATCGATTCATCTTTCCCTTTTACTTTGGACAGATGACAAAAAAATAAACAAACAAACAAAACAAAAAACAAATAGGAAGCAAAGTATTAGCACTGCTCCTCAGAGTCATCTGGCTTACTTTGGCTTATGATTTTATTTGCTCTTTTCTCCCAGCTTTGCCTTCTTTGTGCCTGTTTTTCTCTTTCCACCTCTTCTGAGTCATACATATGTTGACATAAGTCAGTGCAAAGCCTGGGGTTAGAAGACGCTTGGACGTGGAGCCCAGGTACACAGAGATTTTTGTCTGATAACACCACCAACACCCGCTGGCAGGCTTCCTACACTCCAGGCCTCATATTTTCAAACACCTATTTGCCAAGCAAATTGGCTGTGCACAGGGCCTTGCTGGTGGTTTGTCAGAGCGGAGATGCGTCTCTTTATCCTCTGACTCTTGTGCTTACTTCTCAGCTCAGCCACACTAATAAATATAGCTTCCTTTTGAAGTGGAGAGTCTAGATTTTTCTCCCCCAGGCTGTGGACAGGATGTAAAAGAATGAACTGCTTTACTTCTAAACTTCAATTTTGATGAAATACAACTCACGACTCATTTTAGAATTCAAAGCTTCTCAAATTTTGAACCTTTGCAAGTTTGAATCTGAGAGGCTGTGGAAACTTCTTGGTCACATGATAGCTTTATTTCCCGTCTTCTCCAGTCGCACTTTGGAAGTGAGGGGTACCTAATACTTATCATTTCATTCTGTTATTTTCAAGTGAACAGTGGTGACTTTCTATCCTTAAGTCTCTTCTCCTCCACCCCACCCACCTCACCCACATATTTTCACAAATTCTTTCTGCTCCATGCATAGGCAATGTAAGTAGACATTTTATACAATAAATAAGAGGGAAGGAAACAGAATAGGAAAAATAAGGGGATAGAAGAGAGAAACAAAGTGAATAAGTGGACAATTTAAAATTTCCTGCTTTAAAATGTGGGAAATGTTACTAGGTATAGACAGTTTGAGCACAGTTATAAAACAAAACAAATAAAACTAATAAGTTTTATTTAAAAAAAAAATCCTACATTTTAAGCCCTAGTCAGTTTGGCTCAGTGGATAGAGCATCAGCTATTAACCAAAAGGTCCCAGGTTTGATTCTGGTCAAGGGCGCATACCTTGGTTGCAGGCCACTCCCCAGCAGGGCCCTAGCTGGGGCTCACGCAGGAAGTAACCAGTTATGTTTATTGCACATTGATCTTTCTCTCTGTCTTCCCCTCCTTCTTCCATTTTCCCTCAAAAATAAAAAATTTAATAGAACAAATATCCTTGGATGAGAAATAACAAAGAAAAAAAGAAAGAAGAAAGAAAAGAAGGAAGGAAGGAAGGAAGGAAGGAAGGAAGGAAGGAAGGAAGGAAGGAAGGAAGGAAGGAAGGAAGAAAGGAAGGAAGACAGAAAGAATCTTAAGTTCCAAGATATGTCGCAGAAGATTTGTGAGTAAGGAAGAACTAATGTGTCTCTGTCTGTCTGTGTCTGTCTGTCTGTCTCTCTTTCTCTTTCACACATAAACACAGGTGGGATTTGGTAATCAACATTTAACCATGTAAGAGCAAATGATTTCACAGATAATGATTCTGAATTGGCAGAGTGTCTCTGTCTTTGATTCAGACCAGACATTGTCTGTTACTTGGCTTTAGACGTGCCTCAAAGTCCCTTTTAGGTGTGGTCTCACTAAAGCCAAAAGCTTAAGGCAAAAACAGACACATTTCTCCCTTTTGATGTTCATGCTACTTTAGCACCAAAATATACCCAGCATCTATACTCTATGGTGGTAGACCCTCCATGATCACTTAACTTTAAACATGCGGATAAATAGATGGTACTTTCTCTTACTCAGCACTGGCCAGATTTTTACAAGAAAGCGCTTTCCAGTTTGGGGCTCCACATCTTAAGAGAACTCTGAAGTTTGGAGGAGATTCAGAAGGGACTCTGGTTGTTGATGAGAGGGTTGGGAAATGGAACTTGTAAGAAAGAGTTAAAGACATTGAATTGCTTATCTTGGAGAAGAGAAGAAAGGTAACCTAATAACAGTCTTGCAGTGCTTGAAGGTATATAATATACATAATGGCTACCAGCTGTTTTCCTTCTCCATCAAAGAGAACAAGAGGCCAAGTTCTCACACCGCATACATCAAACATAGGAAAATGCTTGTTGGTGGTGGTAACTGAGTTAACAAGATAAACTGGTAACTGTTGAATTTGTAAAAACTTTTCTGGAGTTATTTAAACATGGGATGTGTTGTGTGTCTCCTATTTTCTGGGAATTGGAAGATGAAATTTATGCATGGTTCCTAAAGTTGCATGAGGATTTATAAGTCTATAAGAACAAACACTTATTTTAAAAGAGTAAGTGTAGATAATGGCCAAGAATCACAGACTCTATGATCTATTTTCCATGGAATAAGTGAAATCAAGACAAGGAGACATGGTCTCCATAAGTTTAGATGCAAACTTTTTAGAATGGTGCTCTGTTCAGAAAAAGACCACTACTGATTGACAAACAGGAAGGGAAAATCAAGGAACAGCAGAGATTTAAAAAAAAAGTTACAATAGGCACTAAAACTATAAAAGCACTAAGAATCTCAAAATTATACTGGCACAGATACACACAAAACCCCAGACTTTTATCTTTTCTATTTTTCTTTTTTATTATAACTTTTATTAACTAAGTTAATTCTCCCAAGTTGATCCATAAATAAGTAGGTCTGTGTCTGGGCAAAAATCTCTGTGAGAGAATATGACTTAAATATCCCAACTATTCCCAAGCCCACAAGGTAAGCTGATCAATTCAATAATAAAAAAATTCAAATGCCCATCTAGTCTATCATAGCTGGTCATTTTGGCTATTTAATTAATCTCAAGGAAAAAGTAAAACATCCAATTTTTTGGAAATTTTCTATTTTGTGTTGTACTAATATCGTAGGAAATTAGTCTCACAGTTGATCTGTTTTTTAAACTTAGAATGTATCACGTGATTTAGATGGAATATCAATATTCACATAGTGCTAGCAAAAATGGGATTGATTACTATATTCACCGAAAAATAGTATCAGATGTTTTTCATGATGAATATTATTTTTTTTAGTTTTTTTAATTTTTTAGAGAGAGGGAAAAGAGAAATAAAAGAGAGAGAGAAAGATAGAAAAGAGAGAGAAAGAGAATGCATGTTCCATTCATTCATGCCTTCATTGTATGCTCCCTGACTGGAAATCAAACCCCAAAAAACCTTGACCTATTGGGACGACACTCTAACCAACCCAGCTACTCAGCCAGGAATGTTCTTTTAACTTTTACCATATAAAATTTATTGTGTTCTAATTTCACCAGTTGTACTCCCATCAGTAGGAGCATTTCTTTTTTTTTATTTTATTGAAAAATAATTGATATACATCATTGTATAAGTTTAAGACATACAGCATGGTGGTTTGATATATATAATACTTATTTCATTATATACATTACACATGTATATAATGAAATAAGTATTACTACCAGGTTCAGCTAAGAGTCATCTCATATAGATACAATAAAAACAAATAGAACATTTTTTCTCTTTATCTTGAGAAGTCTTAGGATTTACTCTTAATAACTTTCTTAAACTAGGTGCCCAGTGCTCAAAATTCGTGCACAATAGGAAGGTTGTCCCTGCATCCTCTCCAATCTGGGACCCTCGAGGGATGTCTGACTGCCTGTTTAAGCTCAATCCCAAGAGAATTGGGCCTAAATGGGCACTCAGACATCCCACTCACAACCCAAGGCTACTGGTTCCCAACTACTCGCCTGCCTGCCTTTTTGGTTTCCCCTAACTGCTTCTGCCTGATAGCCTGATCACCCTCTAATCACTCCCCTGCCAGCCTGATTGATGCCTAACTGCTCCCCTGCCAGCCTGTTTGCCTTTAACTGCCCTCCTCTGCAGGTCTGGTTTTTCCCAACTGCCCTCCCCTGCTGGCCATCTTGTGTTCACATGGGGGCAGCCATCTCGTGTGTAGAAGTGATGGCAAATCTGCATATTTATCTTTTATTAGATAGGATAGAGGCCTGGTGCATGGGTAAGTGCCAGCTGGTTTGCCCTGAAGGGTGGCCCAGATCAGGGTGGGAGTTCTCTTAGGGCATGGGGTGACCTGGGCAAGGGGCCTGTGGTGGTTTGCAGGTTAGCCACAACACTCAGCAACCTAAGCAGAAGCCCTGGTATATGGGATTTATTTATCTTCTATAATTGAAACTTTAGCAGAGACCAAGGCAGGCCAGGACTGCAGAAGCTTGGCTTCCTCCATCACGGGGGGCAACTCAAGCTTCCTGCTCTCTCCAGCTCTATGGCTGCTGCCATTTTTGTTGGGATTTATTTACCTTCTATAATTGAAACTTTGTAGCCTTGAGTGGAGGCTGGGCTGTCCAGGGTATGTGGAAAGCTTGGCTTCCTCCATTTCCAGGGAAACCTAAGCCTCCTGGTCACTCCATGGCCATAGCCATCTTGGTTGGGTTAATTTGCATACTCACTCCTGATTTGCTGGTGGGCATGTCTTGTGGTATAGTGGAGTGATGGTTAATATTACTATTTTATTAGATAGGAAAGCAGTATTGACTATAATTATCATGTACATTACATACATCCCTAGTACTTATAACCAGACATTTATATCTTTTGATTACTTTCCTCCAATTCACCTTCCCCTCACCCTTCACTTTTGGTAGCCACAACTCAGATATCTTTTTATTTTTTATTTTTTATTTATTTCACATATAAATGAGATCATGCAGCATTTGTCTTTCTCTATCTGACATGTGTTATGCAGTATAATGCCTTCAAGTTTCATCCATCTTGTTGCAAATGGTAAGAGTTTCTCATTTCATACAGCTGAATAATATTTCATTGAGTATACATATATGTATATTTATATACACTTTTAAAATCTATTCATCTATCAATGAACATTTAGGTTATTTCCTTGTCTTGGCTGTTGCAAATAATGTTACTATAAATATAGGGTTGCCAATATCTTTTCAAGTTGGTGTTTTCATTTTCTTTGGATATATTTTAAGAAGTGAAACTGTAATCATTCTATTTTTAATTTTGCCACAAACTATACTATATCCCTACAATAATCAAAACAGAATGATACTGGCATAAAAACAGACACATAGGCCAATGGAACAGAGGTAAGTGCCTAGAAATAATCTGAAGAATATATGGTTAACTAATATTTAGAGACAGTCTCTTTAATAAATAGTGCTGGATAATTGGATATTCACATGTAAAAGAATAAAACAGAATCCCTATTTTACACCATTCACAAAAATTAACTTGATATGGATTAAATATTTAAACACAAGACCAAAAACCATGAAACTCCTGGAAGAAAAAATAGGAATAAAGCTCCTTAACATGGGTCTTAGTAGTGATCTTTTGGATATACACCTAAAGTACAAAGAACCAAATAAATAAAAGCAAGTGGAACTACATCGGACTAAAAAGCTCTGTACAATAGAAAAAACCAATGAAGTGAAAAGACAAACTACAGAATGGAAAAATATCTGCAAACTATATCCCTGATAAGGGGCAAATACCAAAACATATAAAGAACTCATACAACTCAACAGCAAAAGCAAACAAATAACCCAATTTAGAAATGGGCAAAGGATTTGAATAAACATTTTCCCCAAAAGATATTTGAAAGGCCAACTGTACAAGAAAGAATTCTCATCATCACTAGTCATTAGGGAAATGAAAATTAAAACAAAAATGAGATATAACCCCATGCCTGTTACAATGGCCATCATCAAAAGGCTAGAGATAAATGCTGGAATAGATGCGTAGAAAAGGAAACTTTGTGCAGTTTGGTCAAATTGTAAATTGCTACAGCCACTATGGAAAATCCTCAAAATGGGGTGGAAGAGCCTCAAAAAATTAAAAATAAATGATTTCATTTTCACTTCTTAAAATATAACCAAAGAATGATAACACCATCTTGAAAAGACAAGATAAGTTGATTAGCAAGCTTGATTCTATCTACCTTATTCCCCTTTGCCATGTAATCTAATATGTTCGCCAGTTCCTGGCATTAGGACATTGACATTTTGGGGGATGATTATTCTGATTTCTACACCTGGCACATTTTACATATTTGTGTGATTCACAAATACATATTTAAGTCTTTGATATTAAGTATGTAATTTAGATTTAATAGTGTTGTGAAGTAGTAAAGAGGCATTTTGCCAATTAATTGGTTGGGTCTCTCTCTAATTCTATGGGTTAATTATTTAACTTATTGTTGAACTTGAATAAACACAATAGTAATTATAACATTGGTTAAACAAAAACAACTAAAACAAACATTTGGTTGGCAACAGGTCAATTACAAATACAATAGATTACAGACAGATTGGGCCTTTTGTGGAATCTTATCATTACAATCTATTGATTTATTTATCCCAGAGTATTTATATAACCTAGCATACCTCAGCCATTTGAAATGTTAGGTATTTTCTCTCTGGATTCTCAATATTTTCTTCTACAGAATGCCCCATCCCCCCTTGCCATATTCCCACTTATTTTCCTTCTATTTTGTTCCCTAACATTATGTTTAGTAGAGAGGCCTTGATTTGTCTTACAGTGTAGAGAGATAGTGTAATTTTACTGTTGCCCCTAGCAGTAAAATTGTAGTCAGAAAGACTACAGATGTGGAGCAGATGTGTATAATGATCATTTTTAAAATTCCATGTAGGGATCTAATAAAAAGTGACTGTGATAAATGTTTATATGTTTGGCACTCACACTATTTAAACAAAAGCATCAAGTATTATAATCAATTTTATATATTTCACTAAAATCAATTTATGACTTTCAAAAATATTTTAGAACATTATGCTAAGTGAAATAAGCCAGTCAGAGAAAGATAAATATCACTCATTTGTGGAATATAATGAACAACATAAACTGATGAACAAAAATAGAACCAGAGTCATTGAAGCATAGAACAGACTGTCCAACCTATGAGGGAAGAAAGAGGGTGATGGGGTAAGAGATCACCTAAAGGACTTATCTGCATGCATATGAGCATAACCAATGGACACAGACAGTGAGGGGGTAAGGGCATGTGCTTTGGGCTGGGGAGAGCCGGGGAGAGGTCAATGGGAGAAAAAAAGAGACTTATGTAATACTTTAAACAATAAAGAATTTAAATTTAAAAAAGAATATATCAGCCGAGACCGGTTTGGCTCAGTGGATAGAGCGTCGGCCTGCAGACTGAAAGGTCCCAGGTTCGATTCCAGTCAGGGGCATGTACCTTGGTTGCGGGCACATCTCCACAGTGGGGCATGCAGGAGGCGGCTGATCGATGTCTCTCTCTCATCGATGTTTCTGACTTTCTATCTCTCTCCCTTCCTCTCTGTAAAAAAATCAATAAAATATATTAAAAAAAAAAGAATATATCAGACCTTAAACACACACACACACACACACACTAAGGGCCCAGTGCATGAATTTGTGCACCTTGAAAGGAACTGTGGACCTTGAGGCTGCGGTGGGAACAGGGGTGGGTCTTGGCCCATCATCTGTGCCCCCACCTGGCCCCACCCACCACATTCCCAGTTTTCTGTCTGCCAGCAGCCCCATTCCTCCCGCTGCTCCCACACACTGACAGCTCCGGCCCTGCTTGCACCCACTGATAGTGCAGAATGATTGGGGGAACAAGTGGGGCCAGAGCCATCAGCATGCACAAGCAGCAGCTGCTGCCCTGATCACCCCTCAGGAGCAGGAAGAGGTGGAGAAGCCCTCAGGGGTGATTGGGGCTGGCAGCTTCCTCTAACACCTGCTTGATGGCACTGAGTGATCAGGGCTGCTGCTAGACACTGGCAGTGGGTGCAAGCACCAGATGGGACTGTGGTGCATGGGAGCAAAGAATTTTCAGTAACCACCAGAGGCTCGCCCCAATGACAGCAACTGGCTCCCCACCTTGGTCTGGCACTCCCACTCACCTACTCTACCATCCCACTGTTGCCAATGCACTCCATGTTCCACATGCAATCCCTGGTGGTCAGCGTACATCATAGAGACCAGTTGTTCAGTTGTCCCACTGTTTATTCTAGTTGCATATTAGCCTTTTATTATATAGGATATTTTATTGATTTCAGAGAGGAAGGGAGAGGGACCTCCTGGTTCACAGGTCAACACTCAACCACAGAGTCACACCGGTGGGGCGACATTGGGATTTTAATGGGCATTGAATTAAATCTGTACATTGGTTTGGATAATATGGACATTTTAACTATGTTGATTCTTCCAGTCTATGAACACAAAATGTTTTTCTATTTCACTGTGTTGTTTTCAATATTTTTAAATAATTCTTTGTAGTTTCCAGTGTATAGGTTTTTCATGTTCTTTATTAAGTTAATTTTTAGGTATTTTATTCTTTCTATTGCAATTGTAAAGGAACTGATTTGTTTGTATTTTTATCTATTTTTCAAATTTCATTCTCAGTATATAGCAGTGATCTGCAAACCGCAGCTTGCGAGCCACATGCGGCTCTTTGGCCCCTTGAGTGTTATAATGCCACTTCTTCAAAATAGACTCACTCAGGCCAAAAACCAACTTCTGCACATGGGCCATGAAGTTTCAGTTTGCACTGTGTGTGCACACCTACATATGGTATTTTATGGAAGAGCCACACTCAAGAGGCAAAAGAGCCGCATGTGGTTCACGAGCCATGGATTGCCGACCACTGGCATATAGGAATGCAGTGGATTTTTGTATATAGATTTTACATTCTTAGCTTTCAGCAATTTATCAAAATTGTTGTCTCAGTGTTTTTAACCAGTTTATGGCTCCAGTAGCTTCTGCTTCAGGAATTTTAAGTGTCCTAAATATGCCCATGCATTGTGACATGCACAAGGAAGGTTTATAGCACTTAAGTTTTCCAAACTTACATTAATGAAATATTGTGATTTTTATTCATCACTAATTATTTATATTTAGTAATGAATGCTCTGCTTTTATAGTCATTAAAATGTAATAAACAGTTGTCAATTATTTGTAATAAACAAATACCTTTTCAGATATAATGGTAATAAATGGTAGGTATTCATACATACTGCCATTTTATAATCCACTAGAAGCCCAGTGCTTGAAATTAATGCATGGAGGGGGTGTTCCCTCAGCCTTGCCTGTACCCTCTCAATTGGGGACCCCTTAGGGGATATCCAACTGCCGGTTTAGGCCCAATCAGCCTAACCCGGCAGTCGGATATCCCTCTCGCAATCTGGGACAGCTGGCTCCTAACTGCTCACCTGCCTGCCTGCCTACCTGATCACCCCTAACTGCCCTTCCTTGCTGACCTGGTTGCCCCCAACTGCCCTCCCCTTCAGGCCTGATATCACCTCCAACTGTCCTCCTCTGCTGGTCAATTTGGTTCTGATTGGTTCCTTTCTATGCCAGTCACCATTAGAAGCTCAGCCTTCTAGGCACCCATTGGCTCCCCTTAGCACCCAGGTTTGGTTCTGACTGGTCAGTGTCTATGCCATTCAGTGTCAGAAGCTCCACCTCCAAGCCATTGGTTCTTCACAGCACCCACATTTGATTCTGATTGGTCAGTACCTATGCTAGTCAGCAGCTCTGCACCTATCAATTGGACCTGATAAGAAAGGCAGGTTTGATCAGCAGTCCCAGTGGAGGTCTGGAGAGAAATGGAGGCTGGATCCTGGCAAGACTGGGAGAGAAAGAGAAGCAAGTGCTGATCAAAAGGTGCCACAGAGGCTCAGCAGTCCCTTCTTCTCTCTTTAGGCCTCTCTCTGTTTCTGATTCACAGCCCCCTCAGGAGTCAGTGCTGGGGCACCTTGCCTGCAGCAGAAGCAGTCAGTGATGGGTTGACTTTGGGTTGTTTGAGCCTTGGTCCTTACTAGTCATTATGACCCAGGGTTTTTATATATTACTTTAATGACCATGCACAATAAAGTTATGAAATTATATTTAAAATTTGAATTTTAAATAAAATTAGTTATCTATTTGTGGGTACCATGTGAAATGTCTAGCCAGATCATAACATTTGTAGGGTATTATTTAGAAAGGTCTGATTTGAAACTTAAGTTATGTGACAGGCCATAAAAATCACTTTCCTAATATGCTATTAATAGAGAACAATAAAACACTGATTTCAGATAGGTTCCCCCAAATGTCAAGTCATAAGGGTAGGTGCCATGCAAAGCAGGTATGATTTGTTACCAAACTCCTTTCTCTTAGGCAGCTCTATTGTAGATTTTCTGGGCAGAAGTATAATGTTTGTTTTTTGTTTGTTTGTTTGTTTTTATGAATGGTGGTTACTGATTCTTTCAAACAACCCAGGATGACCAACACTAGATGTGGGTTCTTTCTCAATTTCTCCACCATCCATAAGTCATAACATCTGTGGTTCTTCTGTGTGGGTCCCATGGCCCTTCTTCTGCACATGGGAAGGAATGTAGTCTTCTGTGGGAAAAGGAGACACCGAAATAGAAGCTATTCAAGAAAAAATGTGCTGAGTAAAACAGAAGACCGAGCAGAAAACTTTTTCTGATATGGTAAGAGTAGTAACTTGGGAAGAATTGTGCCAGCAGTTAAACAGTTGTTTCCGAGGCTGGGAAAATACAGACATTCTATGTGTAGGAGGGGATGGGTGTTTTAGATTTATTAACATGGATTTAAGGTTTAGGGTTATTTGTGTTTGTGGTAAAGAGCTCAGACAGAAAGTCTTTGTTTACTGTCTCAAGATTTAGTAAGTCAATTGGATTCCTGTGTTCTATCTCATCCACAGATACTTTTTAAACAGAATACTAGATTGCATGCATGAAGTTAAGCAAATGGGAAGTAGAAAAATTATTTCATTGAAGTAGACTTTAGGATGTCCTTAATTCATAGAAACATTAGATAATTATCAGAGTCCTCACCACCCAAGGAGAGAAATGTGTAAGGCAAGATTTCATGCTATGCAAACCTCTGTGGTTAGAATGAATATTTTGTACTTATGGCAAGTCCATTTTAAGAATACCTCCCAAATCAGTTCTGTATTGAATGATGGGGGTGGACAGAGGGGGGAAGATTGAACAAACCAAATAAATAGCTAATATTACAAAAGATATCCTCATGTATAATAAAAATTAAGAAATAGAGGGCAGTTCTACATTTGACTTATTGGCTTTAGATAAAATACAAAATAAGGAAGAATGGGAGGCCTTTGTTTTAGAAAGTTAGGGTGGCTACAATTTAGAAGATAAGACAATTGCATAAGCAAATATTTAAAGAGAATACAAGTTGCAACGATAGAGTAAGTGATTTAAGCATTTCACAAGAATTTCAGAAGAACCAGGGTCAAAATGTTGTCACAATCTGCCAGTTTCAGCAGGAGGTAGGAGGCAGGCAGATGAAAAAGTGGTGGGAAGATAGTCCAAGGACATCTACTGACTCAGCAAACCTTCCTTTTGGCCTGAGGAAGAGCTCAAGATGAGGGCCCTAAAGGGGGTGCATATTTGGGAAAATGTTTTAGATTTATGGTGTATAGAGCTGGAGTTTTGATATAACTCAAGTCTGAGATAATTTAACTTTTATTTTAATTTTGCTTTGAAAATAAAATCTTAGTATTTGTTAATATTTTAAACTTATCACAACCTTTCATGGTTACTACATCCTGAATGTCTGTGTGTCCATGATATATTCAAACAAGTTGTGAATGTGACAGATAGTGAGATGAGAGAAACAGAATGAATATTCCTAGGCTGCAGTGAAGTAGAAATAAAGGCAGGATGCAGCTCTTATCATGGAGCATGCACATTCAGGGGCTGAGCCTGGCGGGCAGAGTCAAAATAGTAGTTGAACCCGGGGCAACTCTTTCTGGAGAATAGTGACAATTTGCCTATTCACAGACTCTCTGCTGACAAACATAACATTATCTTTTAATCCTAGAATGAGGTTGACTTAACTAAAGCTGGGAGGTATTAAGAAACTTGCCATACAGCCAGTATTGATAAAGCTAGAATTCATGTTTAGTTCTGTCTGATCCCATCCAAATCCCTGTTTTCCAACTATGTACCCTACCCACAGTGAAGTATCATCATTCTTAAAGTGGTGTGCATTATCAAATGTTTACTTCACACCAATCAAGTGTAAGATAAAAATCTATTTTTAATGTAGCTACCCTTTTATATTATTTCACTGCCTCCTTCTGCAGAAGTTATGGAGTTAAGTGGAAATCCTAGCTCACTACACTTTGCTATCTTAAATCTGTTCTGCAGTTCTATCTACACTAATAAAAGAGAAAGATGCACATTGACCGTATCTTCACAATGCCCAGCAGCCAATCAGGAGTGTGTATGCAAATTAACCCAACAAAAAATAGCAGCCTAATTTGCATACACAGGCACCAAGCTCCAGGGGCAGGATGCTTGTATCATCACCATGGCAATGATGCAGGTGTTCCGCATCTTCCCAGCTATTCCGGGCCTCTGGGCAGCGTGGGAAGGTGGAAGGGTGACTCTAGCTGAGCGAAAGCAGTACCAGCAACCAGGGGAAGGAAGGCCCATTCTTGCATGAATCTTTATGCATTAGGCTTCTAGTTAGCATATAAATGTAGAAACAATTCCATAGAGTTTGAAGAGGATGAGCAGTATTGGGAAAAACCCAGCTGTGGTAATTAATCTACCTCAACTGATTGGTTTAGAAACTCATTCATTCATGTCTTATAGGAAATGACTTAGTACTTTCTTTATGCTAATTCCTGGATATAATATTAAATTAGAAGAATTCTATAATAGAGAAATCTTTGAAAAATCAGAAACATTGTACTATTTTACTTACATATTTTTTAAATTTATTTCAGAGAGTAAAGGAGAGGGGAGAGAATCATTCATTGGCTACCTTCTGCATGCCTCACATTGAGAATGCAGCCCACAACTCAGGCATATGCCCTGATCAGGAATCAAACCGGGACCTCCTGGTTCATAGGTCAATGATCATCCACTGAGCCACACTGGCCTGGCAACATTGACTATTTTAAAATCAAAGACTAAAACCTGCAGAGGCTGTGATGGATTCAATTATTGGATGTGACTCAGCCACACATGTTTCTGGCTGGGACATACTTTTAGCACTTTGTATGGAGACTGCTTTTTAGTCTCTCAACTTTTATCACTTTGGTGTCAGGATCCAAGTGCTTTAAACCCAGTGGTCATCTTTCAGCCTTTTCATAAGATTAGTCAGTTTTTCAAGTCCATTAGGTAAATGGCATAAAGTTTTAGTTTTAGGTAATTACACATTTTACTCAAAAGACCATGGGGATTAATGGGAGAGGAAAAATTTGCATTATATCCCTTTACCCTTTTTTGATGAATTTTTCATCGGTACTTAAAAACTTTTGATATGTCATTAGAAATTAGGACAAAGAGTGGAAAGACTTTCTGATAGTCTTTATACTCTCCTGAAATCTGTATGACCAGAGGGAGGGTAATGAGAGAAAGAGGTTTGACTTCTGTACTTTTCGTCTCCCTTTATCCATCCCTGCCACCCAACTGTGTTGCCTTTTGCTGTGTAGAGCCCCACCTTTTGGCTTGGCCACCAGAACTGCATTCTTTTGAATAAATGTCCCACACTCCAGATTTTGATCTTTTCCCTTTGTTCTGCCAATTTGTAACTGTCCTGTTTTCTCAAGAACTAGCTAAGTGACTAATCTGTTAAACTATTCAATCTGTGAAACTAATTGTGTGGATCTATTAACGAGTGAGTGATAGAGGTTAGCAAAACCCATGGACACAGATAATAGTGAAATATGCCAGGGGTGGGGATGTGGAGACAGGTGAAGGTTAAAAGAGGTTAAAGGGGGGAAGAAGGGGTATCTGTAATACCTTCAACAATAGATAAAATAAAAAATTTAGACCCTCTTCCAAATACAACTGGTGGTCAATACATAAATGAATGACTCTCCGGCTTGAAGCAACTAGTTTTTGCTTAGTGTGTTTTCCTGGAACCATTTAAATCACAAATTCCTTATGCCCATTATTCTGTCTGAATATACATTAGAGAAACCATTCATAGACCATAAACAAAAATAATAATAAAAGCAATGAAATTATGAATCGTGTTAGAAGATAAAGAACACGAAAGAACAGATTAACCCCAAATCCAGTTGGCACATGAGAGTGCCCCCTCATCCCAGAGACCTAGAGTAAAGCAGAAGTTCATAGCTTCCTCAGGCTTTGAGAGTGTAATCAGATGATTCAACTTTCAGGATAATTTATCCATTTTCTCATTCTTTTATTTCTTCATCATTCACATTTCCTGTGCAACATACATTAATAGGTTAAATACATTAATAGCTCTGTCATTTTTACAGTTGGGAAAGAGGAGTCAATTTGCACCAGAGAAAAGCAAAACTAGGGATATGAAATAAAGACATTCTAAGATGCTTTTTCTATGCAGGTGCAAATAATCTTTTATATTTATTTCTCTAAAATTGACATAGAAGAGAAGAAACAATATTTTTAATGTATTGCACCATTTGGCAATATGCACCATTTGGCCCTGACCAGGTTGGCTCAGTGGATAGGGCATCGGCCTATGGACTCAAGGGTCCCAGATTTGATTCCTGTCAAGGGCATGTACCTTGGTTGCGGGCACATCCCCAGTATGTACAGGAGGCAGCTGATTGATGTTTCTCTCTTATCGATGTTTCTAACTCTCTATCCCTCTACCTTACTCTCTGTAAAAATTAATAAAATATATTTTAAAAACAAATAAATATGTACCATTTAATTATCAGCTAAATGATAGTCATATTCCATGAAGAGTTATCATGGGTTTTAGGGTAATGACAATTATCAGTATTAATATTTATTGAGTGATTGAGTGATTATTACCTGTTGAGCTCTATGCTGTGTTTTTGGACTACATTTCACTAAGGATGTGGAAGAATTCACCTAAGAATGTATCATCAGAGTACTGTATTTAAAAATTATTTAAATTATAATTTTTAACTTTTTATAATGTTCATTTCTTTCTTTTTATTTAATTGTATTTTTTGAACTAAAAAATGTTTTTAGGTTTTAAAAGTCCCTCCTATAGAGTCTATATTTTTACCCTATATTTTTCATTCATTCATTCATTCACTCACAATGAGAACCATATTTGGTGCTAGAGAAGCATCACATGATCTCACTCATTGGTGGATAATAAAGAACATTATAAACTGATGAACAAAAGGATAGATACAGAGGCAGTAAAGCTTCAAACAGACTGTGAAATTACAGCAGGAAGATTAAAGTTAGGTGAGGTAGATAAGAGATCAATCAAAGGACTTGTATGCATGCATATAAGCATAACCAATGAACATAGTAGGAAATCAGAGACAGGCTTTCTGAGGTGGCCTTTGGACTGAGACTTAAGTACAGATTAAAAGGAGTCAGGTGTCTAAGCAGACCATGCCCTGTACTCTTCGAGAGTAAGCTGGTGCCAGAATGCTCCATCACACACAAACTCCTTATTGTGCATTTCCTACAAACTAGAACATTTCCTTACATAACTGCAATATAATCATCAAAATTAGGCACCCAGTATGGTTTTCTTATGATACTCTAATTCTCAGACTCCATTCCCTGTATGTGACTAATTACTGCTCCTTAACCCAAGAAAATTATTTATGCCCATTCCTTATTCCTCAACGCAACACCCTGCTCCAGACATCCCATCCCTTACTCCCCATGGATGCCCTTCTCACCTGCTTGGATTCCATTATTCTGTAATTGGTTACCTGTGTGTGTGGGCACCAACTCAGATTTTAAGACTCCAGACCAAGCCAGTGCTGCAGTCTCTCTGCTTCCCTTGACTATAGACATCATTTCCAACTTGCCCACCCTCCAACACTATGCTAGTTATTTCAACCTCCAAGTTGTGTAGACACTCTTCTCACTTGATGCTCCATACTGGGCTGACCCCTTCTTAGACTTCTTCTGACTCAGTTCAGAGTTCATTGCCTTATTTGGCTGTCATGCGCCGTGAGTTCACACTGCTCAGGCTCTAATACATTTGCACAGGTGCTCCTCCCCCCACTAAGGCTCCAGCATCCCATGTGCACAGCTGTCCATGTGACTAACCTCTTCACTGTCTTGGGCTTCTGCATCCTGTGCTGGGCCATTGTGGCTGCCCCCTCCCTCAGAACACTTGACTGTCTTATTCAACCTCACTAAATGTTCAGATAGAGCTCAGGAAGGAAAGAGAAGGAGAGGGAAGGGAATAAGGAGAGGAAAAGAGAAAGAGAACATTCTGAATGTCTTCTGAAGTTGGGTAATATCACACAGAGAAAGACAATTAAAAATATAACATACAATAATCAAATTAAATTTGTGATACTTCAAGATTAACCTAAAATGAAATGTATGAAAATAAAGAGTACCATGACTTGACTGAGAAAAACCTCTAAAATAAAAATTAGAAAAGCATACTTAATGCTTTCAATGAGAACTTAAAGAGATTTTGTATAGTTTTAAAAATATAATTTACAAAATTTTTCAAAAGAGTGACCAGTAAGCATTGGAAATCTTTATTTTCTAATTAATATGTTATCATTTTAAGAAAAAGCAGAAACAATTTCAGAAGGTTTGCATTTTTTTTCCCAAAGGAAAGCTTAGAGGAAAATAAATATCAGTCCGATATAAAAACTAAGTGGTTTGGGTAATTGTTATGGAGGAAAACACCAACACCTATTACTTTTATTACCAATAAAGTGAACTTTTATTTTTCTCCTCCATCATTGTAAACACCACTGTTTGCTGTATGCTTTGTGAAGGAAAAAAGTGTCATTTCCAATGCCCTAATGGTTTCAGGCACCAGCATAAGGAGATATATTTAAGACAAGAATCTCTATCTGTATTCCAAAGTTTTGTCTCACTCAACGAAATAATTAAGATTTGGGAAATGACTAAAGTGTGAAAGTGAAGAAAAGAGAAAAAATACCACAATGTGGAAGTTATTTATAAGTTGGCATAGAAAAGTGTTATACTAATAGTTATTACTTGGAAAATTCTTGCTTAGTAGTTAAACGCATATTCTTCAGGTCTGTCAGTCTCGGGAATTACAAAGTAAACAAAAGCATAGTATACAAAGAGTGTTACTGCAATTTCAAAAGATTTTGATTTCAGATCTGCATAAGCTATATTAAGAAGAAACTTAAGTAATCTAAATAATTTAACTTTAGAACATGTCTACCTCAGGTCTTTGGTATTTATTTAGACTACATTAGGCTCTGGATAATTACTGGTAGCTTATCTATCTTTTTCATTTTACCTGCATTAAGAGTAACATTGTTCCTAAAGTTTTATAGGCCTTCAGGGGCCTTTGAAATATGCAGATGCTTCAGGTCTTGTGGGCAAAATGCTAAAGGGCATAAAGCAGGCACTCTTGCCTCTAGATCAGTGGTTCTCAACCTTCCTAAGGCCACAACCCTTGCATACAGTTCCTCATGTGGTGGTGACCCCCAACCATGAAATTTTGCTACTGTTATGCATCGTGATGTAAATATCTGCATTTTCCAATGGTCTTAGGCGACCCCTGTGAATGGGTCGTTCGGCCCCCAAAGGGGTCGTGACCCACAGGTTGAGAACCACTGCTCTAGATCCTTGTAAGATTATATTCTCAGCAAACTAGCACATTAGCCTGAAGGTGTTAGCTGAGAAATGGGATGATTTAATACAGGGTCACTGAGAGGGACAATAATTTAGGTTGGTTGTTAGGATAACCTAGAGCCAGAGATGAAGATCCTTGTGCAGGAGAAAATTATAGAAGACTCAGTCCCTCTTTCCTGAGGATTCTGAGCTTCCGAGTACCGTGTCTTTATTAGGTCATAGTTATGGTGACTGGCCACACTAAAACTGAGCCTGAGAATATACCAAGAGATGGCCCAGTGCATCCCCTATGTGCTACAGATATTTCTCCTTTTACCCATGTCATGGCTGTGCTACCTTCTTGCAATGATCAGAGTCAATTTCCCTCACCAGGGTAGGAGCTCCTGTGTGACAAGGTGGCAGCCAGTGACTTATGTTTAGAATGACTCTTACTGTGTCCTCCTGGTGGAAAAATTTCCCCTTCAGAAACAAGAGACTAAAATTGCTTAAGTTGAACTGAGAGTGATGGTGAATGAGGTCATTCCTACTTCCACACTTTGGGTCCTAGGAGCATATTTTCTAGTAATTAGGAATATAGGACCAATACAATGGCTATTGGTTAAAATTCTGTGCTATATATTAAAGGATAGTGCCCCATCCTCATGAAAAGTCATCTTCAAGCTGGTGTCTTAGCTCTGTCTTTAAGAGGTCATTCTGGGATGTTGTGATTTCAACATATGAATTGGGGGCTGGGGAGTGGTAATCATACCAGTAAGTTCTGGATGATAGGATAACATGGTATGTGTCATGACCTTTAGATCCCACAGTCATCTGCTCTCCATTGCACTCTTATGGCCATAAAGTGTGTCCCTTGATCCAGAGTGATGCTATGCAGGATACTAAGTCAATGAACCTGGCAGTGGGGCTGGTCGAAGCACTGTGAAAATAAAGTCAAGTCCACGTCTACCAGTGGAAGCTATATCAAGCCTGGTCAGGATAAACTATTGTTTCTTCCAGAATGGAGGTGTCCATCTTAGAATGTATTGTTAACCTATGAAGCAAATTCCTATGAACTAACAGGCTAAGTGGCTTTGATCACCCAAGCATACTCCTGAAAAGGTTGCAATTGTAAGCTGTTACTAGTAGCACCTACAGCAGCCAGTCACAGAGATTTCCAAGAATGTGAGATTTTAGCCCTTCATTTTATGTCCTAAGGAATGGAGATAGTACTCTCAGATGGCCACAGATGCCAGCCTGGTAAGGTAATTGAGTGAGGCATGCCAAGCGGGAGCTATGGCCAAGAGAGCTAATGCCTAGTCTAAAAAGGAAGTGCCAGTTTATTATTGCCAGCATTGTTGCCAGATTTTCTAATTTCTCATGAGTTTATGACTATCCAGATCTATTTTCATGCAAAATCTCTCCTTTTTTAAAATGTTGACAATCATATCATTAGTTTTTCTAATAGAAAACAAACACTCAAATTAGGATAATGGAGAAGGGAGAATGGTGGAGAGTAGACCTGCAATTGATCATTGTACCTGGAAACTACCCAGTACAATGACCAATGCAAAGTTTTATAAAACACTCTGGGTCAATAGCAGGTAAGTATGGTATTAGTTTGCTTGAACTACCAAAACAAAATACTTATACCATATACTGAGTAGCTTACAAACAGAAACCTTTTCTATGGTTCTAGAGGATGAAAGTCTGAGATCAGAATGCTAACATGTTTGGTTTCTGGTGAGGGCTCTCTGGGGAGAAAGAGAGAGAGAGAGAGAGAGAGAGAGAGAGAGAGAGAGAGAGAGAGAGAATTCTCTTTTTTTATATAAGCACATTAATCCATAGGATTTAGATCTTTACTTTTATGAGCTCATTTAACCTTCATTACTTCCTTAGGGCCCTCATCTCCACACTAGGATGTTGGGATTTCAACATATGAATTGGGGGCTGGGGGTTGATGGTACTCATTCAGTCCATAATAGACATCAAATAAAATACTCAGAGAAAACAAAATAAAACATGTCTTCCAGCTAGCACTAAAACACCAGTGTTTGAGCTCTGATACAAATAGCAACTAATTGATATAAAAGGCTGGTCCTAACTCTGATGCATTTTTGTGTCCCAAGCTGTGAATCAGACAGTATTTGGATCACAATATTTGATTTACTGTTTAATTGATTACCCCAAGTTTTCACCTGTAAAAAGAAATAATGAGAAATTTTGGGAAATTACAGAAGTGGAAAATATGTTGCTGTGCTTTTCACTTGAGATGAATTATCTGGTTCAACAAGTATTGATCAAGTAATTTTCTTATTCTTTTTTACTTCAAACTGAGCTTTGCATTCAAAGGCAGTATGCAGAGGAACAGAACCTAAAAACAATGTAGAGAGAAACCAAGATGGTGACATAGGTAAATACTAAACTGCTACCTCGCCCAACAATTTCAAAACTATAACTAAAAGACAAAATGGACACCATCCAGAACCAAAGGAAAGGTGGATGAGTGGAAATTCTACAACTAGAAAAAAAGAGAAAAGCACATTGTGATTCAGAGGAGCTTTAAAAGGCAGAGATATGGAGACGTGCGCGAGAGGACTGGCAGCTGAGTATGTGGCTGGCTTTCTCAAGTGGGAGGGAGATGGAAACTCCCAACTGCACTGAACTCCAGTTCTGAGTGAGACCCTGGGGACCCAGATTCATTCAGAGGGGATCTGGACTGTCAGGAAAAGAGAAAAGCACACTGAGACTCTGGGGAGCTATGGAAGGCAGAGGTTTGAAGATGCATGAGCACAGAGAGGACTGACTATTGAGTGCACGGTTGGCTTTCTCAAGCAGGAGAAAGATGGAAGCTCATGACTGTGCTGATCTCTGGTTTCAGTGACACTCTGGGAACCCATACTCCTTCAGGGGGAATCTGGAATGTCTGGTGGCAGGCAAAACTCGAGGGTGGCTTTCTCTCAGAGGTGCCTATAGCAATTACTGAGGGTCACTGAGACCCAGGGCCTCATAGGGCAGAGCTAATCAGAAGCTAAGGCTGTCTGCTCTGCCTTTATATACTGCCAATCCAAGCTGAGCCCAGAGGCTTTTGCAATTTTGAAAGTCTTGTCTCATAAGGGTGTCTCCAGCACAGCAGTTCTCCCAGCATAGAAACAGGTGATCCTCACAGCCAATTAGCCTGGAAGTCAATTCCTCCCAGTGATACCAACAACAATCAAGACTTATCTACAACAAGGTTGTGCACACAGCCCACAAAAGGGTTTCCTCAGGTAACTGGGGAGACTGAGCCACTGGGCCTTATAAGACACCTAGCATGCAAAGCTACTCTACTAACTCAGGAAAGCATGAAAATGCGGAGACAAAGAAACAGATCACAAATGAAAGAAATGGAGGAAAGCAAATGACTGGATATAGAGTTCAAAACCATGATTATAAAGTTTATCAAGAATTTCTTAGAAAAGGCCGATAAATTTAGCAAGACCCTTGAGGATATGAGCAGACCCTCAAGGATATAAAAAAGGACAAACTAGAAATTAAACATGCACTGACTGAAATAAAAATTATTATACAAAGACCTAACAGCAGACTAGAAGAACACAAGAATCAAGTCAAAGATTTGAAACACAAAGAAGCAGAAAACACACAACCAGAAAAGAAAAAAGAATCCAAAAATTTGAAGATGGTGTAAGGAGCCTCTAGGACAACCTTAAGTATACCAACATTCAAATTATAGGGGTGGCAGAAGAAGAGAGAGAGAAAGATACTAAAAACCTATTTGAAGAAATAATGAATGAAAACTTCCCCCACTAGGTAAAAAAAAATAAAAATAGATGTACAAGTTCAGGAAGCACACAGAAACTACAAACAAAAGGAATCCAAAGAAGACCACACCAAGACACATCATAATTAAAATGTCAAGAGCAAAAGACAAAGAGAGAATATTAAAAGCAGCAAGAGAAAAACAGTTAATTACCTACAAGGAAGTATCCATACAACTATCAGCTGATTTCTCAACTGAAACTATGCAGGCCAGATGGGAGTGGCAAGAAATATTCAAAGTGATGAATAGTAAGAACCTACAACCAAGATTACTCTACCCAGCAAAGCTATCATTCAGAATTGAAGGTCAGATAAAGAGCTTCACAGATAAGAAAAAGCTAAAGAAGTTCATCAACACCAAACCAGTATTATGTGAAATGCTGAAAGGTATTCTATAAGAAGAGGAAGAAGAAGAAAAAAGGTAAAGATAAAAATTAAAAACAACAAATACATATCTATTAACAAGCGAATCTAAAAATCAAGTAAATAAAAAATCTGATTAACAGAATGAACTAGTGAATATAATAGAATCAGGGGCATAGAAGGGGAGTGGACTGACAATTCTCAGGGGAAAAAGGGTGTGGGGGTGCAGGAAGAGACTGGACAAAAATCGTACATCTAATGATGACAGTGATGGGGAGGTAAGGGCAGAGAGTGAGGTGGGAACCAGGTGGAGGGGAGCTATGGGGAAAAAAAGAAGAACAATTGTAATAATCTGAACAATAAAGATATTTTAAATTAATAATAATAATAATAATAATAATAATTTAAAAAAAAAATTTAAAAGATAAAGATTCCAAAAAGCAGCATCAGGATGGTAGAATGGTGATCCATTTATAAGGAAAGTAAATTGTCTGTGACACCAATATTCTTTAGATTGGTAAATGTATGAACAAATTTCTTTCTAGAAATATAATTTCTCATGAGCCAATTTTTTAATGTCCCATTTGCCATATTTGCTAACAGTCCCAATGTCTTTAATTGCTCTATAAGATGAAACAAAGCATGAATAAATCCATGTTCAGTAACCCCACTCCTCACCAAAACTCTCACATATCACAACACATAATAAACTAAAACACACACCATTTCCCACACCAGCACAAAACAAACAAACAAACAACAACAAAACAACAAAAATATAGAATTGGAGATGAGTCCAGTGCAGCCAGACAGTCACACAGCAGCTCAGCCTTTGGTCCAGGATTTCCCAGTTTGAAGTTCAATCTTCTCTAGGATCTCACAGTCTGTTCAGTATCCACCCCTATCAACACAGGAATTCAAGTATTGAATCCTGGAAGTTGAGTCTCTGAGAAATATTACTAAGAATGGATTTAGATCTTAGGATCTCATTTCTATCTGAACCGTGCAGGGATGACTGTGGATCAGAAAATATGGACTTTAATCCTAGCCAAAAACCTGCTCTTTGAAAGGCAGGGATGGGGGTGAGGGGTGTCCTCTGGATTCCAGAACACTCAGCTCAGCTCATTTCAAAACAGCAATACGTCATGTGCAAGGCAGGAACTGCACAGACTCTATAAGTCATTTCAGTAGTGCCTAAAACCAGAAAAACACGGCAAGGATGAAGTTATTTTTTCAAATGGTACTGGCACAGTTTATGTTCAATAGGCATTGCAGCATCAGGTCCACATTGAAAGGAAAATGGGAATGAAGTGGCAGAAACCTGGAAACATTCACGGCAGACCTGAGTGATGATTACATGGAGTGCCCTGCCTTGATCCACATCCACATGCAAGGACAGGAAGCCCTCTTTTCTAAGAATATGACCTCAGGTAAGTCATTGTTCATCTAACAAAACAATTGTCAATAGATCGCTAATAGAGGCAAATGTGGAGACACCCTCCTGGACTCCCCAAGATACTTCTCTGCAAACAGGGCGGAGATTCATTCCATTCAATCAAATTTCCTCCTTAAAGTATATATTGGGCTAAGTACTTCACATTATCTTATTTAATCTTTACAGCTGTCCCTGAGAGGTAGGCTATATTATTTCCATTTACAGGTCAAGAAATCAAGCTTATAGAAATTAAGTCGTAGCCTGTAAGTGGCATAGATGAGGTTTGCATTCAATTCAGATGGTAACAAAGTCCGTGTTTTCATCTTGCCTCCCTAAACCAAACTGTTTTCCTTCATGTGTTAAGTCTTCTACCTCTGGTTACCATTGACTAACTAGTTGTGTTCGTCTATTTTCAGTAATAAGGAATCCATTCTTTCTCAACTGGTGTACCTCATGTGAATGACAGAACACAGAAAAATGAGTTGAATGACTATTCTATCTCTCTTCCCAAAGATGCTCCTTCATGTGTGCCAGGCTAGATGCATGGGTGAGAGTGGCGGGGGTTGCCAATTCATTACACACGATGGAAGCCTTGGACATTAGGGCTCAATTCTCTCACAGAAATCCCCTGGAGGAAACCTTGAAGACATTTGGAAAACCATTCTTATTAACCCATCTGGTAATGGACTTTACTCTCCCCTTTCCAAGTTCCTCTTTGAATAGTCCTTCAGTCAGAAAATTTGCCAAGAGGAAGTATGGTATGATTGAGAAAACACTGAGGGGAGGGTCAAGAGTTTTGAACCCAACACCTCTGCTAGGTAGATGCGCCTCACTTGATCATTTACTTCCCTTCCCTGGCTTCCGTCTCTTCACAGGAAACGTCTGGATTAATGAGTATTGAGAATCCTGCCCAGCTCTAGCACTCTGTTAATGAGGAGACCACTACTGTCAAATCATCCTTCTTCATTCCAGTGAGGGAAAAAAGGAGGAAAAATACATACCTCATACCTCATTATAGTTGTGTGTGTGTGTGTGTGTGTGTGTGTGTGTGTGTGTGTGTATCTTTATATTTAATCACTGAAGACCCTTTAAATATTACTGCATATTGTTTTCTCCTTGATAGTAATGGAGTTTAAAAAAATGCTAACCCCAAAATATGGTACCTTGGCATTTTGAATATTTTAATCTGAAGAAGTTTAAGAAAAAAACGGAAGTGAGAGGTCATTCTGACCTCCTTTCCTCTTCATCCTTCTTCCCTGAAACAAGTTATAAAACCCTCATGTGAAAGGTAACCTCCCTGTCCTCAGAGGAAAGGATCATCCTCATTTCTGAAGACTAAGGGAAGCCAAAGAATTCTAACGAAGAGGCCTAAATTTCCCTCAGTTTACTTACTACACTGACCTCATACTCCTTAACTGATCATATTCTACTGCAACTGCCCACTCTTCGTCAAACTTAGCATAAAAATACACCAGTTTAGCTGTGACTCTAGGTCTTCATTTCTTTAGGAAGGTTCACGTGTCATATAAAACTTACATTCTACAAATTTGTGTGCTTTTCTCTGTTAATCTCTCTTGGTTAGTTTAATTTTCAAACCTGGCCAGCAACCCAAAGAGGGCTATTCCCCTTCTGCAATAGTCATAATTATTTCATTGGAAATGTTTTTGTGAACATCTTTCTTCATGAAATATCCTCATTTAGAATTTAAGTTAAGATAAAAATTGAGCGTTATGGTTACCCTAATGGTTCAGAAGAAGTTTTTATGATGTCCTGAATCTAACCTACTTATGGCACTTCATTTTATTAATTTCAATTCAATTTCACCAATTGTACTCTGCAATATTTTGCTATGTGCATCTTTTATAAACATATTAACTAATGGAAAACTGGGTAGATAGTCTCTTCCAGGGGAAAAGTTAGCATCACAATGACTATGCCTGCAAATTAATAATTTCAGAGGGTATGGTGGAATGTCCCTCAGTAGAAGATTCCATTTTGAAAGTAAATTTTTATTTTTGTCTTGAACATAAAGCATTTCATAATTAGCTACTTTCGGTTGACTTTTAAAAAGTAGTTCTTCCAGAAAGAGAACAATAAAAACGATTGCCTTTTATAATCATCCACTTCTATCAGTCCTCATATCCACCAAATAAAAATAAATTTTTACAAAGAAAATCAAAATATACTAATTATGCAAACCTTGGGGAATGCTGCATTTTTTTTTTTACAGAAAATTAGTCAAAATAAGATTTAGAGGATGTGCCAAATCTCTGTCAACGGGGTTGTTGGTAAATTCATCCAGAGGGGATTTAAATGACCAAAGGGAGGGGCAGGGAAGAATCTCCTAATGCTTAACTGCTTGCAGCTGCTATCTTAGCATCCAGCCTAGAAAGATTTACAAACAGCACATTCTTTGTTTCATGCTGAGGTCCTTCAGTATGCAAAAAAGAGGATGAAACTCTGCATGGTTACTTTCAGCCTAGGACAACTGGGATCAAGCTAGTAATTTAAAGAAATAACTTAAAGAAAACAAAGTAGCACTCCAAGAAATAATTAATTGGTATGAAGAATTAGATGGAGCCCAGCCGGCATGGCTCAGTGGTTGAGCGTCAATCTATGAATCAGGAGGTCATGGTTCAATTCCTAGTCAGAGTACATGCCTGAGTTGCAGGTTCGATTCTCAGTGCGGAGCATGCAGGAGGCAGCTGATCAATGATTCTCTCTCATCAGTGATGTTTCTCTCTTTCTCTCTCTCCTTTCCCCTCTAAGTTAAATTAAAAAAAATAAAATAAAATAAATGGAGTGATCTCTTATAACAATCCCCAAGTTAATCAGTTCTAATATTTAAATGCTAATAAGTACTTCTACTAAAGCTTTTCTTTTGTAAAAATGTCAGGACAAATCTCCATTTGCCAAAGTTACAAATATACAAATTTTCCAAAATTGTCCAAAGCTCTCACAGATAAAATCATCAGTGTTCCTTCTCTTTTTAAGAATTGGGAGCCAACAACTTTCAGACATGATTAACTAACTGTGAGAGTTAGACTACATAAACATGCATACTAAGCATATGTATGTCATAGGTATACAGAGTTTTCTATTGTGGTTAAGTATAATTAATATTTATCTAGCATGTTGAAAATTAGGCTTAATCATAATTGGGCTAAATGATAGACATAAGTAATTACATTTTAACTTTAATTGCCATTTTTATATTTTAGTATTCTATATATAATCTATTGTATAATTCTGTTATTTATTTCACCCAATCATTCATTCAATATTTATTGAATTCTTACCATGTGCCATGCACCATAGTAGGCATTGCCAATACAAGAATTATAAGAGACAAAAGCCCTGCATTTTTAAGGTGGAGACAAACAATAAACAAACAGACAATTAAGTAAAAGTAGTGACTTTTAAACAGAAACTCAAAGGAAAAAGAGAGTCAGCTATGTGAGGATTCAGGAAAGGAACTTCCAGATAACCAGAAGGGACAGAGGCTGGTGTGACTGGAGTTAGGATAAGGCACAGAGGTGCTGTAAAGGAGGTAGTAGGGGCAGGGTCTTGGGGAATTTTGTAAGATTACTCTAAAGTCTAATACAATACGAAGCCATTGAAAGGCTTTTAATCAAGAAAGTAGCATAAGATCAACTCTCATTAACAGTGATGGTCTGGCAGTTATGTGAAGAACGTATTTGAGGAATACTTCAGCTGAAGAAATAAGGATACAGAGTAGGTGAATAGTTCAGTAATCTGGGTTGGAGATGTTAAATAAAAATGTATTTCATAGGTAGGACCATCTCTATTTGTTCAGGATGGCCCCCAGACTTCTGACTTTAGTAATTAGATAGCAAATGACCATGTCTTCTCATAAGGCAGGAACTAGTAGGGGAAGGTATGTAGGAAAGAGATATGCAGGTATTTCCCCAAATTAGGAAAATACCTGCATATCTCTTTGGAACTAGAGCAAAGAGGGTGTACAAACATGTAAGTCCACTTCTTTCCTTCCACCTTCATATACATCATCCTTTAAATCTTCAAAGATCAAGGAGATCTAGAGAAATGATGTGATTGAATATTTGACTCAAGAAAAAAAATATAATTTAACTCTACAATTGAAATTTTGAAATTTAGGCAGCCATGCTAATTATGTAGCTTGTTGATACTGATGACCTGGCTGAAGTCTCTTCTCTCCATGTTCCTGTGAGCACTATTAAGGCTGGCAGTGGATGGGGAACCTATGCCCCAACTGAGTAGGGTGTCCATTTGAGGGTTTTATGATTGGGCTTTGGTTCCAGTTCATTCACTGATTAGATCCTAGAGGTATTAGGCCACCCAGAGGATTCTTTCTCAATGTTGTTCCCAGAATCAGGAATAAAAAATGCATGAACATATATGCATAGCCCATGGACACACACACAACAGTGTGGAGATGGCCAGAGGGATGGAGGTTGGGTAGAGGTAGATAAAAAGGAGGGGAAAGAGGGACATTTGTAATAGTGTCAACAATAAACTAAAAATATGAAACACAAGTATGTGTAAGAGAATGAGGAGAACTTGGAGTCCAGGGGTAAAACATGATAACCTGAGTGAATGATCCAAAGCACCAATCCTCTCATTATGTCCCTAGCTCCATACAGAGCAAGTGGCTATAATGTCTATGTTGGAAACTAGACAAGTGCAGGACTGAAAACAATGGGTTGTTGGCATAAGATCGTGTACTTGACAAGAGAAAGCTTTTCTTGAATAAAGAGTAGAGAATGACATCAACTGTTTGGATTATCTAACTACATTGCATCAAGTTGAGATGTTTTCCCCTGAAATCTTTCCCAACTTTTTGAATTAATTTGTATTATATTAACAAACATTGTAACAATAAGCCAGTTTGGTAAAAACAATTACATTGGGCCATTAGGACACAGAAACAAAACAATATGCTGACCTTTTCGTTAGCTACATAATTTTGTTGACATCCCTCTTGGTTTTGGGAGACTGTTAGTAATTGATTATCTTAACTGAAGTCCACACTGAACAAAGGAGGGACAAAGGTGAAAAAAAGTCCTAAGAAATAGTGTTGATAGTTTAGATTTCAAAGCAGATTTCTTAATTACTCATATGTCTATACTATCTATGCATTGATCATTGACTAGCCGTGTAACTAGTGATGTGTATGCATATGTGTCTGAATTTATCTTTGTCCCCCATCTCTTTCTCTCTCATCCACCTAAGTTGAATTTCGGTGTTCTTTTTTTGTATTTGCCAAAAGTATAAAAAGGGATGTGTTCTAAAAGTATAACACACACACACACACACACACACACACACACACACACTAATGGCTAAAAATGAATGTAGGTGGAGGATTTGTCTTTATCTTAAGTGAATCATATCTTTAGAATCAATTGGTTCAAGGTGAAAATGATTCTCATTTTTATATGATGAACCTACTATTTATGCCAGAATCTCTGGGCTGATTCCAACTGAGTCTCTGACTCATTCAGCCCATTTCCCCCCACAGGATGTGAGGAAGTGGTATGTCTGGGGCCATAAATACCCCTCAGGCTTTACCCCACCTAACCCTAGGGCATAGATTGCATTTTCTGATACACAGGGAAGACGTTGGCCCTTGTATTTCTGCCATTCCCTCTAGAAGCTGAAATAATAAATTACTGTAAGGATCTGTGTAATCTCTTATATTTCTATGCAGTTGTATAGCCTGCTGCTAAATATTCTACCCTCTTTTTACTCACTCTTCTAACAATGAGTGTATAGTGTGAAGCATGTTGGAATAGGTACATGAATAGATTGAGAAGCTGACAGTCTATGAAACAGATGAAAACCTAAACTGAAGAGAGTCTGTAAGAAATCTGTATTATGACCTTGTGGGGTGATTGCTATGGGCTAATTGTGCCTGTCCTACATGTCCCTGCACATTCATAGTTTAAGTCCTAACACCAACTACCTCAAAATATGACTGTATTTGAAGATAGAACCTTTTAAAGTGGTGATTAAGGTCAGATGGGTGGGCACTTATCTGTCTGGTGTCCTTTTGAGAAGAGGAAATTTGAACAACTAGAGAGATACCAGGGAGATGCTCATGAAGACACATTGAGATGACAGCCAATTGCAAGCTAAAGAAGCCTCAGAAGAAGCCAAATCGGCCAACACCATGATCTTGGACTTCCAGCCTCCAGAAATGTGAGAAAGTAAATCACTGTTATTTAAGCCACTCAGTTTGTAGGATTTTGTTATGGCAGCTCTAGCTTACTACAAACTATAACAGTGGTGTAGTAAAACAATTCAGCTTTGAACTGCTGAAATCTGCATAGACCTTGTAGCACAAGTATAACCTTAGGGAAATTGTTTAAAGTCTCTGAACACCAGCTTCCTCGTTTGTCAATTGAGGATAACAATAACTGCCTATCAAGTTGATCATGTAAAGTGTTTGACATGAAGTAGGCACTCAGGAATTATTTTAGGGAGGTTGATACCTCCTGAAGGAAAGGTATGGGGTTTTCAGTAAATTAGACTTGGGTTTGAAGCCAAGATCTGCCACTTAGCTAGGTGACCTTCAGCACATGACTTCAAATCTCTAATCCACAGATCCTACATATAAAACACTTGAAATATATTACAGTACACATGTTACTTAGTTAGTTAGTATATTTTGTCAATACATATTAATTCTCCTTAGAGATTCTCTTAGAGATTCCTGCAGTTCCAATTCTTTCTGATGATCAGAGTCACGATGGACAGTGTGTTTGTCTGGGAAAGATGAAAGGTAGGGAGTCTAACTGGAAAGATGGAACTGTGATCACATTATTTATATTTTGGCCCTTTACCCTTACCACATGATGATTACATGCCTTTCTGAAGAAGGAGGAGCCAAAAACCTTTACCACCACGTTGATACAATGTTCCTTAATATCTTATCATAAAAGTGGCCATGTGAAACTTGTTACCAAATTCTTAATTTCTACATGGGAAAATGAGTGAAAGTAGGACTGAAATAACTAAAAAAATATACTTGCATAAGTTATATGTACTCCCCCAAAGATGAATAAAAATTACCATTATTTTTACCACTGAGAGTTAATCATCATTAATTTGGTACAAATTTCCAAATTTATACCAGTTAATGGTACTTGGAATATATGTATACATTACTATTTAAAATTATATAAATACTTTTCATGTACAGTATTTGGTAACTATTTCCCTGCCACACCTATTATAACCTATTTCCATGTTATTAAATAGTGCACTCAACATTTTAAATAACTAAATGGTATTTCATTGTTGAACATGCCCGAATTTTAAAGCAAATTCTTTGGGCAAACATACCCAAATTTTATTTTATTTTTTTAAATATATTTTATTGATTTTTTTACAGAGAGGAAGGGAGAGGGATAGAAAGTTAGAAACATCCATGAGAGAGAAACATTGATTAGCTGCCTCATGCACATCCTCTGTTGGGGCTGTGCCTGCAACCAAGCTACATGCCCTTGACCAGAATCGAACCTGGGACCCCCTCAGTCCGCAGGCCAACACTCTATTCACTGAGCCAAACCAGTCAGGCAAACATACCCAAATTTCAAAACAAATTCTTTATTTGGTCAATCTAGGTCACAGAGACCTGGATTTCAGAAGTCAAGATGTCACTTTCCTGGATGCCCATCTGAGTGAGCACTCAGAGGAGCACAGAGTGAGTTAAATAGCCTAAATGTGCAAATGTGAGCTTATGGGAGTGGGGGGAAATATATATCAACTATAGTTTTAGGTACTTGGGGAAAAACAAAGAAAGGGAAACATTATGAAAAATGCATTTCACCTTTAAATTTCTTTGGACAAGTCATTCTTTCAGGGCCTAATGAAGCATCACTTTCCTACCCAAAGATCTACCATCTAAGACTGTGGTTCAATGGAAGTGGAGTTTTAAGAGAATACTTTTCAGCCTTAGCCATTGGAAAGAGAGAGATGGTATATATATATTTATGATCAGTCATTGTGATTGTAAGAAAAATGACTACTCTACTCAATGAGCATTTTATTTGTCATTAAAATCACAGATATGCCTTTACAGAAAATTTATATTTTTAGATATTGTCATTATTTGTTCATTAGTGGTAAGATAGCCTCCCCCCCATCTCCTTTTCTCTGTTTACCCACCCCCCTCTCTCTCTTTCTCATTTCTTATACTCATAAAACAAAGTGTCTTTCATGGAATCAAATATCCAGCTAGGAAAATGTGTCATTCTTACCAGTTTAGCTCAGAAACATGTAAAAGGTGAAGTCTGTTTAGCTGCTCAGAACTTTTTCCTTTTCCTCACTCCCAGATTTGTGAGTCACCATTATGTGTAAAAAGTATTCAGAGTGAGAATTATTCCTTGACAAGTCATGTTGTTAGAAAAACTTCCGTATCACTCAAGGAGATGATCCTTATCTCTTTCTTTGCTGGCAGAATGTCTCATAATGGAATGTAATCTAGTTCAGAATAATTCCTTACGCTTCTCAGGGATTGACTATCCTGCTTTCAAGAGATGGTGTTAGTTCCACTATTCATTATAAAGAAAAGAGCTGCTGTTTATTTTTTTGGTTAGTCAAAGTTGGAAAATCCTATCAGTTTGGTTTCATAAAGGTCCTAACAAACAATTTTATTAAGATAAATGATTTAATATATTGATTTATGAGAAAAATGCCTAGGTTAAAATATTTTTTTTTAAAGTGAAGTGATTAGCCCCGCTGGCATGGCTCAGTGGTTGAGCATCAACTATGGACCTATGAACCAGGCGGTCATAGTTTGATCCTGGTCAGGGCATGTGCTCCAGTGGTGGGATCTATCCCCAGTGTGGGGCATGCAGAAGGCACCTAATCAATAATTCTCTCTCATTATTGATATTTCTGTATCTCTCCACCTCTCCCTTCCTCTCTGAAATCAATAAAAATATACTTTAAAAAAAAGTGATAATGCCATTTCACTAGGAATTGTAAGTAGAGATTACACTTTGAATTCACTGAGAACACTACAACCATCAGCCAGGAAACTCAATAGATTTCCTGCCTCTAAGAAAGATTATTTTAAAAAGTATATTTATTATAAATACACCCTGTACCTACTTACCTTTTCCCACCCACCCTCCCCTCCAGTAAGCTATCATGTTTTAACCAATATCAGCCCTCAAGGGAGGTTTGCATGGACAATGCTTCTGACTCCAAGGTAAGAACAGAGATTTTTTAGCATCCACTAAACAGAAGTCACTCTCAGTCTTACTCTAAGATTTCATGTTTTCTCATCATTAACTAGCATAAAATTGAGAGTATCTTATTCTCATTTTAAGCACCATTTTTATTCCATTTCTCCCCAGTTCTACTTCATGTTGATGCTTGGTTTTATTTTCCTCTGTCCTGAGTTGCTCAGGTGATGTGTTTCACAGTTACTATGCATTGGGTAGCATGGCAACAGTGAATCTTTGAAGCAACAATTTCATCTTCACGATGCTTCTAGATGGCAGGCTGATAATAAAAGCATCATAGGGTGCCTGCAGCATCTGTTAACAATACATTTCATTGGCATGTTTGGACAAACTAGACCTGGATTCCTGTAATGAGCTCTGGTGACTGGTTGACAAATAGCAAGCAGACAAGGGGGAGTGAATAGTTTTATGTCCACATACTTGCATGATGAAGTGGCTGAAGGGTTGAGTGTGTATTTTGGTCAAGAGAATGTTTTAATGGTATTTTTTTTCTATGTTGATTTAGCTATCATGGAAATCTAAATATATTCAAGCTTGCTAGTATCGCTGGCTTTGCAAAGACTGATTTTTTGTGCAAATCTATAATAATACAAGCATAATATGCTAATTAAACCAGACGTCCTTTTGGACATCCTTCCAGGGCTGCAAGGGCCAGGGCAGTGGCTAGGGTGGCAGCCAGGGCTGCTGCCTTGGCACTCAGAGACCCTTGCACGAATTTCGTGCATTAGGCCTCTAGTATCTAATAAGTAGTGCATAGGTCTTCATTCAGAGGAATTTTAAAAAGCAAGCTTTTTTAAGTGAAAACAATATGTAAAAATATAGGGTAGTGCTTGAGAGTTTAAGTATAACTACTTTAATGGGGATGATTCAGATGTATTAATATCAGGAATAAAGGATTTCTTTGTTTTAGCTAGAAAATAATTTTCTTTTGGGGGGGCATAATTTTTGTTTGTTTTTCATTAATCTTCATTCAAGCATATTTTCCCACTGATTTTTAGAGAGAGTGAAAAGGAGGGGGAGAGAGAGAGAGACATAGATTGGTTGCCTTCCACACTGGCCCTGTCCAGGGCTGGGGATGAGCCCTGCAACCAAGGTACATGCCCTTGACCAGAATCAAATCCAGCACCCTTCAGTTACAGACCAAAGCTCTATCCACTGAGAAAAACTGTCCAGGGCCATTTTTTAAGTGTTTAATTTTCCAAACACATTGCAAAAATAAAATCCCAGGAATAGATTACAATACTGAGATATCACTAATTGTCATTGTGTTTTCCTAAGTTAAAACAATATGTAGAAATATATGGCAGTGCTTTAGAGTTTAAGTACAATTTCTACAGTTCAAAGTGCTTTGATCTGAGGTGCAGCACTCAGAACACCTTTGCCTCTACATTGAAAACTCACAAGTGAAGTCTCATAGAACGTCCCTGTGGGAGCTGACCACACCCCTGGGCCAGTGATCATTTCCTCCAGGTTCATACTAATTTTCAGACAGCAATGAGATGTGCAGATGCTTCTATGACCCATGGAATATTTGAAAATTCCTCAGGTGTACAGCTGAAGGCAAAATATGCTCATTTTAGATGACTTACAGGAAAGCATTGCCAATCCTGATGTCATGTGCTTTTGTTGAGAAGGGAAAAGAGACACTAACAGACTGTTTTGTTAAAAATATTAAGATATTAACCAACTTCTGCCTACACCACAAGCATGAATTTATCCCATTCTCTCCATCACTCACTGTTCTTCACCCCTGCAGCCTTTCAGCCTCCAAAAATCCAAGCTCATTTTGGATTCAGACCTTTAAGCATGCCTTGCCTAATATACTTTTCCTCTCTTTAGAGATCACCAAGATGCAGCTTAAATTCTGGTTTTCTGTTCCCCAAACCAGAGTATATTTCCCTGTTATACACCTTTATAGTACTTTATTCCTCTCATCTTTATGATATTTATTGTAATTTAAGTGTATACGGACGTAATTCTTTGTTCACTGTTAGCCTCTGACACTAGATATAGGCCCCATGAGGGCAGAGAAAATATTTATCTCATTTCCCACTGTAGTCCCAACACATAGTTCAGTGATGCCACGTTGAGGAAAATAAATAAATGTTCGCTGAATAAATGACTGAGAAAAATTTTATACTGAAATTGTATAATAGAAGGGCCAAGGGAGTTCATTCCTTAGTTAAGGGCATTAAAGGGTCCTTAGTTTCTATGCTTCCTCCATCTCCTAGGAAAACCAGTGCCACTTTGAACCTGTACATCTTCCCTAAGAGTCAGGACTCAGATATTGAAAATGTACCCAACTTAGAGACAGAATTGTATTGCCCATTTTCATCTAAAGTTCAATGGAGATTTGGGGGTATTTAACCAAGAGCATCTATTAGGGACATATAGACTTTAACATCAGAATTTTTAAAAAGTCCTCTAGGTCTAATATATGGTTACATTAAAATGAACATGTTTGTTTAATGTGTACCACCCATAACATCGTAACTTAACGTTGTATATAGACAAAAAAAATTTGCTTCAATTTTTACTTGTTAGTGTGTAGACCCAGTCTAGAAGCTTATAATAGAACCAGTGCAGTTGTTGCCCAAATATGGCGACATAGCACGTTAGGTTGAGAACACTGGCTTCAATTTATAGTTTGAAATCCAGACTGAATGTAATAAGACCTCAGTGAGTCAACATGTGTGATTGCTCCAAAAGTTTGGATAAAGGTCAATCGTTCATAACTTGTCATTTCCAATCAGATTTCAAATTATGAGTAATGTTAGACTCATCATTAAATAACAATAAAAAAATCTAAAACAAAGTAATAAACTCCAGTTAAAGATGTAAAATATAGCATGGCAGGTGGTTCAGTTGGTTGGAGCATCATCCTGTACACCAAAAAGGTTGTGGGCTCTATTCCTGGTCAGGACACATGCCCGGGTTACGGGGTCATTCTCCAGTGGGGGTTGGGAGTGGGGGTGGGGAGTGCAAAAGGCAGCCAGCCGATCAGTGACTCTCTCTCATCATTGATGTTTCTAACTCATTCTCTCCTTTTCTCTCTGAAAGCAATAAAAATGTTTTAAGTTTTTAGTTTTTAAAAATATATTTTTATTAATATCAGAGAGAAAGAAAGGGAGAGGGAGAGAGAGATAGGAACATCAATAATAAGAGGAAATCTTTGATTGCCTGCCTCCTGCACACCCTCTACTGGGGATCAATCCCACAACCTTGGCATGTGCCCTTGACTGGAATCAAAGCAGGACCCTTCAGTCCACAGGCAACACTTTATCCACTGAGCCAAACCAGCTAGGGCAAAATGTTTTTTAAAAGATGTAAAATATACATTCAGATTGCTTAAAACAGTCATTGTGATATCATTTATGTTCACAGAGATTATTTGAATAGCGTAGTCCCCACATTATAAAATCTGGCAAGTCAGGAATGTACGACAAAGTATTGACTGTTCAAAACAGGATATAGAGTCATAGAAACTTGTCAACACACTTAAAATTAGAATTTAACTGTATAAATTACCTCTTATTTTTAGACCTTTTTCTCGAATGCTGGGCCAATATTTATAGAACCTGGGCTGAGCTGAGTGGCAGCCAGTATGGTGTGGCATGTGGCTGTCTTAGATGGTGCTTCCAGGATGGTCCCCACTTTAGCCCTTCCCTCACAGCCAAAAGTCTCTTTCATACCTGCTCAGGCTCTGGAATTTTACCTTTAGACATCGGTATTTTTAAATGTCACAGGGTTAGAGTACCCCTACCTCCTTTGAAAATCCAGACATTGTTGGGAAAGGCAGTCAACATATCAGCTGGTTATCAATCACTGCCAGCTTACCTGGAAATAAAAAACCAGAAGTTTCATTATTAATAATTCATTCTTACCTACTCAGATTAAATTTTCTGTTTCTTTAAAGTAGAATAAGTAGAATTTGTTTAGTCTTCTTAATATTAATCACTGTGGTTTCTTAATCACTTTCACACTCAGTCTCTTGACACACAGAAGAGGAATATTCTGAATGGAAGGAAGGAAGGAGGAAAGGAAGGAAGGAAGGAAGGAAGGAAGGAAGGAAGGAAGGAAGGAAGGAAGGAAGGAGGGAAGGAGGGAAGGAGGGAAAGAGGGAAGGAGGGAAGGCTGGAATAGCAGGCAGAGTTGAAGACCAGCTTGAGGACCCTGTGTGATATTGGGGTGAAGTAAAGAATGAAGAAGAGAATGGGACAGGGGACACAAAGGGGCCTTGAAATGGCCTTTGTCTATATTACAGTTTTCCCCAAGAATGGTTCTGATGTTGAGTTTGCATAGGCTGCTTAATTTGACAGAAACAGAATTAAAGTGATTTTAAGAGACCAGGGAAAGAATCTACATTTATTTCTGTCTTTCTCTATGATGCCACTATCACCATTAGAAAGCTGAAAAGTTTCATAAAGATTTAAAAGGCCTATCCAATATTTCTAAAATAAAACCATTTTGGTATATTCTCATCACTGAATTGATCACATTTGTGGCTTTTAATTGCAGCCAATATATTCAATTTTAATCAGGAAACCCTAGTACCCAACTAGTTTTCAAGAAGTTGTATCATTTGACAGAATACTGTAGACAAAAGTTTCTCTAAGGTACATATTAGAGATTGGCCTGCTTAATCAGTTGGCTTATGCTTCCTTTAGCAATAATTAGTGGTGTTTTCACTATGAATTATTCTCATAGGAAATAAAAAATAATATATCTTTATTTTGATCAAGCAATACTTTTCCAAATTGAAGCTGACAACATGACCCTCTCAACTTTCTGCTTGTAAATCTTTATGCAATATATCTAAAGAAGCCATGCAATGAGGTCATATGTCTGGTTGAATAATGCATTATTGGATGTGCTCTGTATTTTGATATATATACCACACCATGTCTGGACATCTTATTATATAAGAAGATTTGAAGCAATTCATACCATGAATCAGGCTGATAACAGGCTTCTTTAGTGAATGCTAGAAAACTACATTTGTAGCAAAATAATTATTAATGAGATGAACTAAAACTTGTGCTATAGAATTGAAAGTTATTAAGATCTAAATAGTTAAACTTTCCATTACTTGTAAAAATCTCAATCTGGTTAAAAATTTTAAACATCATATTGGCAATGCAATGCAGTCATTTACTTATCTATTTTAATATTCCGTATGATTTGCAGCCTTCTTATTATACTATTAGAGGCCCAATGTACAGAATAAATGCTTGGATAGGGTCCCTAGCAGCTGCCAGCTGCTGGCCGGGGCCTCCATTCCCCAACTGGTGCCTGCCAGGGCCTTCCTTCATTCCACGTCACCCACTGATGGTCAGCACATGTCATAGCGAGCAATTGAACTCCCAGTCAGTCAAACTCCCAAGGGGACACTTTGCATATTAGGTTTTTATATAGAGAGATTTTATTAAAAAAAGACTATCAGTGCAGAGTTGAACTAATCATGATGGTTTATTGCCATCAAGGGTCTGGCAAGTTTCTTATTTTATTTTATTAATATTACTAGAGGCCTGGTGCACAAATTTGTGCATGGGTGAGGTCCCTTGGCCTGGCCAACACTTAGAGTCATTGGGGCTGTCTCTCTCAGTTTTAATTGGGGCTGATTATGGCTGATTAGGGCTGGCTGGCCAGGGAGGGACAGTGGAAGGGCTCCATGGTGCATTCACCCCCTCTCACCCAGTCCCAGTCAGCCAGATCCAAGTGGCAAGCTAACCTACCAGGTGGAATGTCTGATCCTGGTGGTCAATGCGCTTCATAGCAACTGGTTGAACAGTCAATGGAACAGTTGACAATTGGTTGGACATACAGCAAATTAGGCTTTTATATAGAGAGAAGATTTTTTCCCCAATCTCCACTCCAAAAAGTCCTCACTTTAGTATTTTTGTTTTATGAATGAAGATTCTAATATATCTTTGAAAATATACATTGTTTTCTATTATTGAATGAGTTTTCAATTATATAAATGGTATTACATCACAGAATGTGTTTGGTTTCTTAAGTGTGGCATTAAATATTGCGTTTTTGAGAGCTATACTTGTTGATGTAAATAGCTGTAGTTCATGGCTTTTTATGTTGCCTGACACAAAAAAGTAATGCTTAGTACCCATCTGCCACATTTTATCTAGCCATGGGCATGATGATTGCCTCTTGTTCCCAGGTCTTCAGCTTGGATAACTTGGTAGAAAGGAGTGCCATTCTTTACATAGAAAAGCTAAAATGAAG
>PVJN01007256.1:0-70844 GCA_004026805.1 Lasiurus borealis | reverse complement strand
ACAGGGGTGGTCAGGTGGAGACCTAACAGAGAAGCGCATGCTCAAGTGAACAGTTTGGATAACTTGCCCCGAGGAGAAGCAGTGCATAGAAACAACTTTGAGAGGACAGTATGTTTTTCTCGCAGTTGCAGTTGTAAGGTCTTGGCAAGACAAGTAGTGTGGCCAGAATTGTGAATTCTGATGAGTGTGCAATGCAAAGGACTGAGTACATTTTTGTTTCCAGTTCCTCAAAAGGAGCACAGGAAGAGGTTGCTGTGAGCCTTGACGTGGCCCGACTGCACAGAAGCATTCAGATGCCACCTGATGCTCTGTAAGGGGACTTGCTGACTTAGGAGTGTGTTAGGGAATGCCCATCCTTTTGACAAGCTCTCCCACTGGGTGGGTAAGGCGCAATAGTATGAAACAGCAGGCAGAGCAGCTGGGCCTCTGATTGGTTACCTACCCAATGCCAACAGGATATTCTCAATGAGACTTCAGAAGTCTATGAAAAGGTCTGTTTCTTTCACAATTACTCTTTATATTGTGTGCAAGCAGACAGGAGAGTTATTTTAAGAAACATGGGTAATTCAAAATGATTTTTCCTTTTTGCTATTTAAGTTCGATATGTCTCTATTTCTGAAACAATTTTAAGAGGTTTTTTTTTGTACTGGAAAATGCAGGCTGTGTTTTCACAAAAGAGAATGTACAGTGATTTGTTTTTTTTTCCTTTTCTTTTCCATCACCATTTATCCACCACCTTCCTTCTGCATCCCACCCTCTTTCACCCCCCCACCCCCACATCACCATGCTGTTACCAGCGTGGTCATGAGCTCTTTCTCTCTCTTTTGCTCAATCCCTTCATCCCCTCTAGTCCCCCACCCCCAGCCCCCAGGGGTCAGCCTGCTCTCAGTGGTCATTGAATAACAACTTCAACCAGTTTTATTAGGCTGTTGAATATATTTTTCACCATAAAAGAGCCTGAGAGAAATAGTTTCCTTTAAATGCTAAAAATGTGATCTCTTTTTTTTAAAAACAAAACAAAACAAAACATATTGTTGACAGTGTTACAGATGTCCCCCACTTCACCCCTCTTTGCCCCCCTCCCCCCAAGTGGGTTCTCTTTCTGTGGAGTGGGACTTGCTTGAAAAGAACGCCCCCGGGGAGACGATGGATCCTTGCTTTAAAAGTAGCTCCTTAGAGAGGTGGGGTAGATCAGAGATCAACCCAAGGACTTGTATGCATGCATTTACGCATAACCAATGGACGCAAGACACTGGGGGGTTAGGGTATGCCTGGAAGGGGGGAGGGGCAATGGGAAGATATGTATACATGTAACACATTAATTAAAAAACAAACAAATAAAAAATAAAAGTAGCTCCTTAAATTTTGCAGGACAGGTAGTGGAAAAGGGGAAGGGGACCGCTGGGTGGAGTCAGGGTGTTGTTGTTGTTGGTGGTGGGGTACTGGCATTCAGAATAACATTTAACCTACAGCTCTTCCAGTCTGGGACCTTCTGTTGCAGGATCCACAGAAACCTCTCACCATTTCTTTAAATGAAAGAGAAACGACGAGGTGACCAAGTGCCATCAACTTCCCACAAAACGGCCTCACAATGCTGGTGGCAGCGGCGCCGCACGTCACAAAGCCTGGGGGAGCCCGGGATCTCCCCCGCAGGCAGGGCCAGGGGGGCCTCGGCCCAGGGGGTGTCACCGGAGGACGGGGCGCCAGCAGCTTCAGGCCCCAAGTGCGGCTCCGGCTGCGCGCGCGCGCGTGCGTGCGCCCGCCTGCGGGGGAGCGAGCGGGACACAAAGTTGCTTCGTTGTTGCCAGTCGCCCTGCGAGCGTGTGGCTCCCTCTGACTCCCAAGGCGCCCGTCCTCCCCAAAACTTTTCTGCAGCGAGGACCCGCCTCGCCCGCGTCCCCCTCTCCCGCCGGCTCGCACCCCCCAATCCCCCGCTTCCCCGCGCGCCCGGGCGGCGGGCGCCGGCTAACAGGTGCCGGCGGAGCCCCGGAGCGTCGCCGCCCGCCCGCCCGCCCCCCGGGCCCTCCGCGCAGCCCACTCGGACTGCAGCCCGGCCGCCCATTGCAGCAATCGGGGCGGGAGGAGGCGCGCGGGGAAGGGAGGACCGCGGAGGAGCGACCCCGGCCTGGGCACGGGCATGGAGACGGGGACGGCGGGCGCGGGGCGCGCTGGCCGCGCAGGTGCCCAGGCTGGCGGGGCGCCGGGCGCTGCTGCCGCCGCCGCGGCCCCCCGGCGGCTCCCGGGCACGCAACTCCGCCTCCAGGGCGCTCTCCCTCGCGCGCTCGCCCAGCCGCTCGCTCGCAGCAGCCTCAGCATCCGCCGCAGCATCACTTCGCACAAAGGACCGGTACCCGCGGCGCGGCGCCTCCACCTCCACGGTCTCTTCCTCCTCCTGTGACAGCAGCCCCGACAGCAGGGCTCGGGCGCGGCGGCGGCGGCGGCGGCAGCGCGGGGAGGACCTGTCACTCCCAGCAACCCAGGCAGTGGCAGCGGCTTTTTTTTTTCTTTCTTTCCTATTTGGCTTTATTTTTTTTATTTATCTTTTTATTTTTTATTATTTTTATTTTATTTTTTTGCCCTTATACCTCTTCGCCTTCCTGCAGGTCCCCATCCACCACCTCCTCCCCCGCTTTACCTCCTCCTCCTCCTCCTCCTCCGCCTCCAGCTCCCATAAACAACTCTCCTGCACCCCCACCCCCCAATAAATAAATAAAAGGCGGAGGGTAAGGGCGGGAGGAGAGAGAGAGAGGGGAACCGGGAGGCAGCGTCAGAGAGCCAGGGCACCCTCCGAACGGACAGCGCGGAGCCCGCACGCACCTCGCACCATGAGATGGCGATGCGCCGCCCCGCACGGCTCCGGGGCTGCCGGCCCCGGGGCCCCGCGCTCGCCGCCGCCGCCGCCGCCGTTGCTGCCGCCGCTGCTGCCGCTGCTGCTTCTGCTGCTGCTGCTGCCGCCGTGGACCGCGGCCCTGGCGCCGGGGGCGGCCGCGGGCGGCGAGGCGGCTCCCGCGGGGGCCTCGGTGTGCTCCGCGTCCCCGCCCAGCGCGGGCTCGGTGCAGGAGCTGGCTCGGCGCGCCGCCGTGGTGATCGAGGGGAAGGTGCACTCGCCGCGGCGGCAGCAGGGGGCACTCGACAGGCAGGCGGCGGCGGCGGCGGCGGGCGAGGCAGGGGCGTGGGGCGGCGAGGAGCCTGCGCTGCCAGCCGCCGGCCCGGGAGCGCTAGGGGGGCCGCCGCCGCCGCCGTCCTCCGCCGCCCGGGACGCGCCGCCGACCCCCGCCGCGCGCGGGACCGTGCCCTCCGGACCCAGCGCGCCCGCGCCCAGCGTGGTGGGCGCCCCGGGCGACGACGACGAGGCGCCCTATCTGACGGTGAAGGTGCACCAGGTCTGGGCGGCGAAAGCCGGGGGCTTGAAGAAGGACTCGCTGCTCCGCGTGCGCCTGGGCGCCTGGGGCCACCCCGCCTTCCCGTCCTGCGGGCGCCTCAAGGAGGACAGCAGGTACATCTTCTTCATGGAGCCCGACGCCAACGGCAGCAGCAGCGGCGGCGGCGGCGGCAGCAGCCGGCCCCCGGCCACCTTCCGAGCCTCGTTCCCCCCGCTGGAGACCGGCCGGAACCTCAAGAAGGAGGTCAGCAGGGTGCTGTGCAAGCGGTGCGGTAAGTCCGGCGTGCGCCCCCTCTCCACTCTCCCCGGGGGGCGTGCGCTCCGGCGCCCGGGGTCCCTCTCGCTTGGGGAAGGGTGGCGAGCGGGGCGCGGGGGGCGCACTCTTTGGGGCTCGACGGCGGCGGCGGCGAAGTGGAGGCGGGCTGGCAAGTTTTGGAGTTTGCGGGGCTGCAGACTTCTCTGTGCGAGCCGCAGCCGGCCCCCTCTCCCCTCCGGTTTGCCTATGTTTTCTAGGCTGGGCCGTGGAGGGCCAGTTCCAAGTTGGGTCCTCGGTGGAGGAGGCCACCTGAAACTTTTTAAAAAATCCCTTCGGGTTCCTTCCCGGCAAGCGGCATGGAATGCAAAGGACCCATTCATTGCTTTCTCCTGAGTGCAGGCTTGCACTTGGCTTTGGTTAGGATAACCGCTGCCTGGTGGGCTGCTTTTTTTTTTTTTTTGTGGTGCTTTTTCCTGGGAGGGAGGAAGGGTGAGTCCCAGAGGGTTTTCACACCTTGCCTTCCCTCCGGGGGTCCCCAGGGGGGACCAGGGGCTTGTGTCTGCGCAGAGCCCTCCCAGGCCAGGCCAGCGCACAGAGATTCCTGCCAAGGTGGCAGCTTGTGTTGGACGCTGTGTCCAACAGAGAGGCTGGATCTTTTTGAATGTGTGTAGGTGAGAAGTAAGAATAAAGTTGGATTTCTTCTTTTTTTTTAGTCTCCCCTGAAATCATTTCAAGCATTTTTTTGGTTTGTTTTCTGTTTTCACAATATTTTGGTTTGGAGTATATGTTGGCACTTGCGTGAATCAGAACAGATGCGTGTAATTACGGAACCACACGTGCAGGCCCTGAAGAGTTTTGGAAGACAAGTTTAGCAGACCGTTTCCCAGACCTTTGGAGACCCCCCCGAAAGTGTGCTTGCCAGGGCTCCCCCAGATGATCAGGTGTGAGCAATTAGCTGATAGTGCCATCGCCTCTCGGAGGTGGCATCGCCTCTCTGAAATGATTTCGAGGTTCTGAATGTCTGTAGTATTTCCTGGTGAGCACACAGGGCTTCTTCCAAAGAAATTTACACGATGACCCGTCATCGCACACGCTAACATGCAGAAGAGCGTTCTCCTGGGTGTACATGTGTACTTGTCTAAGAGATGGCTGGGTTCATTGACTTCTTTTTTACAAAACTCAGCGTCCAGCCACGGCCAGCCTGCCTGAGATGGAACGTGTGCCCGTTCCTTCACGTGTTTGTACCTGGGATGGGCAGTTGTTTAAATTTCTGGCTGGCATTTGTGGTGCTTACATCCTGCAGTTCGTTAATATGGAATGAGTTGGTTTTAAAGACGGGAAAGGGGATGGCTCACTCACCCCTTTCCTTCTCTCCTCCGCGCTTGCTGGGTGCCAGGGACCTGCTAGGACTGCACCACTGTGTGGACAGAAGCTGTTCGCAGGCGGTGGTGCTGAAGGAGGCTGAGCTTAGGCTGGGATTCCCCGGGTCTGGCTGGTAGATGTCACTGTGAAACATGGGAAACGCTCTGCTGGGAGTTTCTTATGAGGAATCACAAAAGCTCCACACCCTGGCACTGCAGCGTCTGTTATGCCGTGAGAGCATCTGACACGAGCCTTTTGAAGCCAGGCCATCGTCTCTGACTTGGACGTTTTATTGTGTGTCATGCAGGAAGGATGTTGCCTTTACCCCAAGCCATGCTGAGTTGTGAATCATTGACTATACGTGGTGGGAAGTTCATATGAAGGGGATTATAGTTGGTGAGGATTCTGGGGACTGAGGGCAGCAGCAGTGTTGGTTTGTTTGCCTTTTTACCGGGAATACGTGTCAGGCTGCAGGGGTAAAGTTCTTTAAGTGTCTCTAGAAGATGTTTGGAAATGGAAAAACCGTGTTGTCTGGAGGAATGCTATCCTGTTGGTGTGCTTCCAGGGTGAAACGCTTCACTGAAGGTGGTTTTGCCCTTTTATCTGCCAGTCAAATGAAACACAGGTCTAAGTTGTGGCATGCTGTGCATGGCGTGTGTGTGTGTGTGTGTGTGTGTGTGTGTGTGTGTGTTTCAGTGAACTGGAAATCTCCTAGGTGTGATTGAGCAGATGAGGAAATCATGAGGTTACCGTTCTAGGTTTGTGGGATTGTTGTATTTGTGGATTTTAACGTTATGTACTTCAGAATAGGATACTGCTTGAAATGTTAACTCACAGATGTAGATCGGGACTCACTGAAATCATGCTAAAAGTTTCTCTTCGAATTTTTATGGCCATCATAGTTACTGTGACGCTGTAAGATAAAAGTAAATAATGTGAGCTATTATAGGTAATATAAACTCAGTAAATACGTGTGTATTTGAAATGTTGGGTCTAAAAGTGTGTGAAAACTTACAAATCCATCCAGGTGCGTGATGGCAGTTAACAATGTCATTCAGAACCTACCAGGCAAAGGAACACAAACAAGTGGTGGTGTGTGTGTGTGGGGGGGGGGGGGTGTTGGTGGTGGAGGGGGGCACATACAGAGAGAATAAAGGCTGATTGGTCCTGGTTCAGCCACTTCCACGTGCACAGGATTTCAAGGACAGTGATGGAGCAGAGGGTTCTTATCTGATACCAGGAGGCTGTCCTGGGGGCGTGATGGTTTTGTTCCTGCCTGAGCCGTGATGTGAGGCAAAGTCATTTGTGATCTCACGCCCAGGGGAACAGTTCCCAGCTCTCCTGCATTCAGCTGCAGTGTTGTGTCCTACCAGTTGCTCACGAGTGTAGAAACCACACATGCAACAGATTAGCTTTAGCGTTGAGTTCATAGAAATCTTCCCTGAGCTTTTTCCCCCACCTTTTTCTACTTTCTAAGCTAAATAATGTCTGTCTGTAAAAAAGAAGCTCTTGTCTGAAAAAAGAAAAAAAAAGAAAAAGAAGGATCTTTGGAAACAGGAACTGTTTAGTATATTTTAGAAAACAACACAGAATTCCATAGCTTCTTTGCTTTATAGTTGAAGTTTGTGTAAGTAACATTTACTTTACCGTTATTTAAATTCTTGCCAGCCTTTGTGGTTTTTGTTTGTTTGTTTTTGCTCTTCACCGAGCAAGGGAAGAAATGTTTCTAGGTTTTATAAGCATCATACCGCAAAATAACTTTCTGTTCAATTACATTTCTGTTACTCAGATCCTTGTTTGAAGCGCTGTGTTTTTAGTTTTCACAGCATTGCTGTTATACTGGGCAGAAGCTAATTTCCAAAAAGGAGTAAAGTTACTGATGCTGAGTAACATCTATAATTGGGCTATACAGATTTGTATATCAATTGTGTTTTTATAAGGCAATCTATTATCATATAAATATTATATGATACTCGCTATATCATATATTGAGTGTATTGACCATGTAGTCATGTTTATCAAATATTCATGATAAATAGCACTGTTTTTTCCTAATATCCCCAATAACTATTTAATCAAAAGTGCTGACCTTATGGTGTTATGAAAATGAGAAAAATGCTGTAGGGATTTCCCAGCCAGCATTCAAGAAAATCATTTTTAATAAAAATCTATATTAAGGAAGTAGCAATAGAAACAGATGCAGCTTGACTGGTTTGATTTCATAAATACACATGTAAATTTTATTTCCCAAGTGTTTGTGACTGCTCTCTTTAAACTGTATAAATATTACTTTAAAAAGCCTATATGATATTTAAAACACTTCTCTCAGTTGAGGATAGGAGCTGTATTTTTTAATACTTTATGTTTAAAAAATGAAACGCAGTTAGATCATTTGGGAAAACAGCCCTTTAAAATAAAAACATTTTAAAAGGAGAATGTAAGTATCTGAATTAGACTCTTTGACAAGCACTAGGGGATAGTTCTCATTCAGTGTGGGAGATCTATAAATCCTCTGAATCTAGGAGTGCTTTACCATATGTCTTAATGTATTAGGTAAGGCTGGGAAGCTTACACAGCACGGAGGGTCAAAACACGAGCTGGGTTCCTGCTGGCCTGTGTATTTATAGCAAATGAGAGCAAAAGACGTGATTGGGCGGGTTAATGCCCTTGTCAAATGTAATCTATTCATTGTCCAGGAAATCTTTGCTTCAATGCCCCCCTTTTTTTCCCTGTTTTTCTTTTTTTTTTCCCTCTCAGTTATAAATGTAACATCTTTTAAAACCTATTGTGTGTGTGTGTGTGTGTTTTAATTTTCGTGACAATATATGAACTGGCTAGATGTCCAAAGATCCTCAAACTCTCAGCTGCCCTTAGTACTTTGCACTATACGTGGTGGTTTTGTTTGGTGGTTTTGGATACGCTCAAATGACATGAAAAGATGATCTCTATAGATAGCTCTGATTATTTTGATTAGTGAGTATTTTGATTAGTCTTATAGAAATAAGTGATAATAGTGAAAACAAAAAGTACATACCGAGGAATTCATTGATGGTTTATACTCAGCGGAAGTGTATAATGGAAACAGAAGCTAAAAATTTAGGGATTTTCCTGACTCATACAATTTGTGAGCAATAATAACAATGTGATATGCCTTACTTAAAAATTTCAAAATAAAAGGATTTTTAAATGTTCTTGTTTTTAAATAACAGAATGATTGTGGTGGACAGTTTTCTATTCACATACGAATGCTCTACATTTGTGCATGTACTTGTGACTCTGTGCTCTTATGTTACCATAAAATAACGGAACAATACCAGTAAAGTAACGTTACGTATGAATGCAATGACCTAGCTATTTTCCCCAACATCAGTCACTTTATAATACTTGAACAACTGAGTAGTGATACGTATATCCTGTCATACTTTTAAATCCAAAGCTGCCTTATTTGAGAATTTATAGACTACAGACATGAGTCTCACTGAGAGAGAGCTTGTGTTTTCATATTGTTTAGCGCATGAGAGGCAGGCTTATTTCTGCAGTTTTCTTCCTGGTTCTTCATTCCCAAACGGCCCATACAGATTGAAGTAAGTAAAATAAAAGACATTTTGGTGAGGTTGGGCGTAGATCCAATTGATCTGAAACAATTCCCCCCATTATAGACTTGCCATCCAGGAATCCTTGGATGACATGTGTAAGTGGTAATTGACGTTATTACTACTATTATTATTTTTTTTAAGAGAATCAGGATATGTTTCCTATGGCTAATAGTTTCCTTGGAAACTAGGTCCTAACCTTGGTTCACCCCATTAAGACCTAGTAACATCTGTATCTGGTTTTTCATAATAACTAAAAAGAAGAGATTTCATTTCGCCACTGGGATGGTATATGGGAGGTAGCTCTGTCTATTCCTAACTCTGGTGTTTGCCTTTCATATTTCCCTGTGAGTGGCTGCATGAGTGGATCTTAGTTTGTGAGAGACCCAAGTGTCTCTTCCCACTGACTAGTCCTTCTCCTGACCCCTTGGGATTCAGTTCTTTGTCCAAATTTGTCAGAAAAAGGAGGTCTTAGATCCCCAGACTGTGAATGTGGATGACCTCTCTGTTCCCGATAGACGCTTTGGCCATCTCATAAGGACAGCGATGGTAACCTGCTCTTCATCTCCGCTTCAGAAGTTTCCCCTCCAAAGTCCAAGACCCTGGCCTTGACTTCTGCCTCGGTGTGCTGGGAACTGGAAGCAAACCACTCTGGGTGGCACGTGATTCCAGAGCTGGCACGTGATTCCAGAGCTGGCACTGATTTCAGAGGTAGTGCTGGGCCCAGAGAATCTAGAGCAGCGGTTCTCAATCTGTGGGTTGCGACCCCTTTGGGGGTTGAACGACCCTTTCACAGGGGTCGCCTAAGACCATCAGAGAACACCTATTTCCCATGGTCTTAGGAACCAACACACCGCTCCTCGGTGTAGCAAAGTGTAGCAATGTAGTTTACTGTTGTCGTATGAAGACTGTTACCCATGCTACACCATGATTCAAGACAAAAATTTCACTTATTTATAATTAGAAATAAATATTTCACAATATATAATTACATATTGTTTTTGTGATTAATCACTGTGCTTTAATTATGTTCAATTTGTAACAATGAAAATACATCCTGCCTATCAGATATTTACATTACAGTTCTAACAGTAGTAAGATTACAGTTATGAAGTAGCAATGGAAATCATTTTATGATTGGGGGTCACCACAACGCGAGCAACTGTATTAAAGGGCCGCGGCATTAGGAAGGTTGAGAACCACTGATCTAGAGGATGGACTCGCTTTCTTTCCTTTTGCTCTGCTTTGCCAGAATACGTGAGCTGAACTGAGCCCAGCAGAAGGGAACATCCCGGGTGAGGGCACTGGAATCTAGGTAGAGGCTGTACCCAGGAGCCCAGGGCACGGGAGCCAGACCTGAGAGAGATGCCCCAGCGTCTTCTTTGCTAAAAGTGGAAAGTCCACGGCAGTAGTGCTGTCATTCCCAATGTTGTCTCTAACTTGGGAGTTCCTATTAATGCAAAGGAAATGAAAACACAGAGGGGCTAACCAAAACCGCGTGGTTATAACTACCACTCACTGAGTTTGTGTCTTTTATGCCTCTCTGTTCCACACCTGTCACTTGCTTGCTACGTGTAGATGAAATACCTGTTTGATAATTCATTAACTGAATAATTGACTGTGGCACCCCAGCTCATTAGATAGCCGCAATCACCGTTTTAGGCTACATCTTGAAGGAAAAGGAAGATCTCTTTCCTGATTCTGTCTCTTCGGGCCTGTACTGTGGTGAGACGAGTATGTGTACGAAGTAGTATTTGGAGCCAGATTTTACCAGCGAATCAGTTCCTCCTCTTACCACCGAGAGAATCGTCTCTGCTTCGACCTTTGGGCTTCAGAGAAAGGCTATTTAATTTCCTAAAATGTGTGTTTTCTCCATTACGTATGGATATTCTTTATTCTGGGTAGTCTATAGCCCCGGCTGGGAAAACAATTCTCAGATCATTCCAGCTCATTATGGTGCTGGATCTCAGTGCTTGCATTCCACGCTCTTCCTGGACCTCCCCCATCTTAGCCATCGCAGCCGGTAAGTTCAGTTCTTCTACATGAATGTAGAAAAGCACTGCTCTGATCCCTAGAAAAGGAATAAAACAAGATTTTGGAGGAGTTACTTTTCTCTTTATTTCGAAAACTTTTGTTTTTAACATCCCGTCAGCTCTTGGTTACACGGCAGGTGGGATGGCACACGCTCATTCGGGCCTGGATGAATAATGAGATCCTCTCCCTTCACTTGCCAGTGGCCCCAGAGACACCACCGGCAAAGATGTGTTACCAGCGGCAGCACTTCATCTTCCCGGAGGGAGTGTGCCGGCTGCACCTTGTACAGAGCCTGCTAGCTTCCTGCCGAGCGGGAGAAGGACGGCTTTAAACAGGATCTGTCTCTCGATTTTGCCCTTTGGAGGTGACTCTGGGGAACAGGGCTCGGTGGTGACTCCCAGGGAGAGTGTGTGCATCGCTGTCCTGTCATCAGCATCCAAAGGTCACCGCTTTGAAATTGCCCAGGCTCTCTAGCTCTTTGGCAGACAGGGCACTTCTGAGATGCTCTTCCTTCATTGTCTGCTCTCCCATCCACCTGGACTGCTCACTTCTGGTCCTCGGAAGCACTAGCAACTTTTTTTTTTCCATAGGATTGAAAATTTTAATAAAAACTAGAGCATTTTGGAAGGTAGGCTTATTCTGGTGAGCAGATCCCTCCCAAAACTGTGGTAACATAACATTTACCAATTTAACCATTTTTAAGTATGCAGTTCAGTCCATTAAATATTCACATTGTTGGGCAGCCATCATCATCATTCCTTTCCAGAATGTTTTTATCTTTAAAGTGAAACTCTATACCCATCAAAGAAGTCCTCATTCTCGCCTCCTCCCAGCCCCTGGTAACTACCATTCTATTCTTGTCTTCATGAATTTGACTATTCTGAGGACCTCACATAAGTGGCAAAATGCAGTAGTCGCCTTTTTGTGACTGGCTTATTTCACTTTGCATATGTCCAAGATTCATCCATGTTTTAGTCTCCCTTTCAAGATGATTTAATATTTTGTTGTATGTACAAGCCACATTTTGTCTATCCATTCATCTGTCAAAGGACACTCGGGTTGCTTTCACCTTTTGCTATTGTGAATAATACTGCTATGAAGATGCATATGCAAATATTTATCTGAGAGCCTGCTTTCCTCCTGGCTCGTATTGCTCCATGGTTAGAACATAGGCCAGCCTGTGCAATGAAAGGTCTTGGGTTTGATTCCCAGCCAAGGGCACATACCTGTGTTGCGGGTTCAGTCCCTGGCCTGGGTCAGTGTACGTGCAGGAGGCAGCCAATTGATGTGTCTTTCTCACATTGATGTCTCTCTCTTATTCTCTCTCTCTGCCCTCCCCCGCTTCTACTCTTTCCAAAAAATCAATGGAATAAATATCCTTGGGTGAGGATTAACAACAACAACAACAGCAGCATCAGCAGCAACAACAGACCCTGCTTCCAGTTATTTTGGGTATATGCCCAGAAGTGGAATTGCTGGATCAGATTGTAATTCTATGTTTACTCTTTTGAGGAACCACCATACTGTTTTTTAAAGCAGTTGAACCATTTTTACATTTCCACCAGCAAATCATAAAGGTTCCAACCTCTCTACATTCTCACCAATGTGTTTTATTTTCTATTGTTTTGAGAATAGCCCTCCTAATGTGTAAGAAGTGGTGGTGAGCAGTTTTCATGCTGTTGTTTTCTATCCAAATTTAGTGCCTCTAATTATACTGTCATCAATAAGAGACCAAGGTTCTTGGAATAATACAGAGATGTTTGTTCAGCATGTAGGCTCCTGAATCTGAACCCACAAAGTGACAAAATTACAACAAATAGTAGCTGAATAAAAACCAATGAAAGTTTTAAAGAGTAAACTTGCATATACATAAGAATATGTATTTCTACTCATATTGCTATTGATGTGTTTCAGAAAGGCACTTTATCACTCTTGTATTAGTATCTGAATCTTTTAATTGATTTTACTTATTCATTAATGTTTCATTTTTGAAAAACAAACATTTCCCTGCCTCTATTCTGTGCACTGCTCCAAATCACCTTCCTTTAAACATGGCACTGGGGCATGAGTCATTCTAAAATACTAAATTTGATTAGAATTCTTTCCTGGCTTAGAAACTTTCGATGAATATGTCACAGTTAACTCTAGATCCTGACATTCAATGTCCTTCTCAGTCCAAATTAAATCTTTCTCGTTTTTACTATGAGAATGGTTTACGTCCAGTCCATCTCAGTTGCTCCACACATGGCCATGCACTCTCACAGTCCTCCTGTTTGTACCTATGCCGTTGCCTCTGCCTGCATCTCTTTCCTCCTTATTTCTGCCCCTGGAAATTCCAGTCTTCTTCAGGGTCAGCTCAGATCCCATTGCTTCCATGATCCTGCTCAAAATACTCATACTAGCCCTTGAACACAGAGAGAAGCACTCCTGCACGCCTCCGACTGGGGACTGAGCCTACAACCTGCGCATGTGCCCTGACCGGGAATCAAACTGGCGACCTCTCCATGCAAGAGACAATGCTTCTCTCTCCCTCTCCCATTCTCTCTCTAAAATCAATTAAAACAACAATAACAACAACAACAAAACCACACAAGATAACATAAGGAAAATTTGTAATAGTCCCAACCGAGCCACACTGGCCAGGACTTGTGTGTGTGCATGGGTTTTTTTTTAAAACTAAAGTATTTTAAAATTTTCTGAATGTGGATGTATCTTGCCTCACCCAGTAGGCCACAGTATCCTTGTGGGCAGACACTTGGAGTTCCTCAGCTTACTCACAAATGAAAACTGCCCATCTTCAGAGTCAGAACTCTGTTCCACTCCCAGGATTGAGGTTTAGTACATGTGTGGTTTGGGGTGCGTAACCTCACTTCTTCAGGTCTCAGTTATCTAGTAGGCAAATTGAGAAGTCAGAACTAAAATGCTTTTCATGGTCTTTTCAAATGCAACTGGTCCGCATCTCAGAAATGACCCGAGTTACAAACCACTTCTGCCCCTGCTCTGGAGCTTGTCTTTCCTTTTCTCTCACTTTATTAGTGTTGTTCTAAGGAGAATAATCCTGGAAAGTCAATTGTGAAATTTTCAGACAAAGAAAGAGGAGTAAGAAAGCTTAGTGAGAGGGAGGAGAACCTTTCTCTCCCTCAAATCTTTTTACTTCCTTTGCCTTTTTGGGTTGTTTCATTCCACTGTCTAAATACTAATTTATTTGTAGTCATAGGCATCATCAAGAAGCAAATGCCACCGAAATCGGTTTGGCTTAGTGGACAGAGCGTCGGCCTGCGGACTGAGGGGTCCCGGGTTCGATTCTGGTCCGGGGCATGTATCCTGGTTGCAGACACGTCCCTGGTGGGGGGCGTGCAGGAGGCGGCTGATCGATGTCTCTCTCTCATTGATGTTTCTAACTCTCTATCCCTCTCCCTTCCTCTCTGTAAAAAATCAATAAAATATATTAAAAAAAAAAAGAAGAAGAAGAAGCAAACACCGTTGTTTCTGCAGGCCTGTCTTTGAAATTATAAAGTATGAGTAATCGATTAATCACCAGCTATAAATTTATAAAGCAAGAAAGCTTCAGTCCTTTGTTTGAATAAAATGATAAAGAAAATTTTTACTATGAATTTTTATGAATTTAAAAAAAATGTAAAGCTGGGCCTGGTTTGGTTCTAATAATCTCACTGTTGTGGAAATGGTTGAGGCCAGCGTGGAGAGCAGAGCGTGGCTTCCACATGGATGGCACTAGTCCTGCTGGGGGCAAGGGGAGGGCTCTAGCCTGGTGCCGGATTGGAACACCAGACCTTCTTTTGCAGCTAATGATTCTCATGGTTTGGGCAAGAAGATGATATATTTTTGTGCTTTCGTGAGTAGAATGAGCAATGCAGAAACAAGTTCTCAAATGAAGAACACTTTGATCTGACTTTTTAAATTACTGTATGAAGAGGCGCAGGCTGAGTTAATCTCATCCAGGAGATCCAGTGCTGCTTTATAAATTGTGGTTCTTAAATCCATATCTAGCCCAACCCAATATTTTGGCTCCAGATTCATATATCCAACTACTTATCAGATAATCCACCTAAGTGTCTAACAAATTCTTTTAAAAAAAAATTATTGATTTCAGGGAGGAAGGGAGAAGGAAAAATAGAAACATCAATGATGAGAGAGGATCATTGATTTGCTGCCTCCTGCATGCCCCTTTCTGGGGATCGAGCCTGCAACCCAGGCATGTGCCCTGACTGGGAATTGAACCCTGACCTCCTGGTGCATGGGTTGATACTCAACCACTGAGTCACACCAGCTGGGCCAAACACTTTCTATTAAACATTTAAATAGTGTCACTTTATCTGTAAATAATGTGACATTATTATCGTCACTACTATTATAGTCACTACTACTATTATAGTCACTACTATTATTATAGTCACTACTATTATAGTCACTGCTATTATTACTAGTTGTTTTCTTGATGGGCAGCTTATTCTGTACCAGACAGAGTTGTAGGTGCTGATATGTATTCAGTTATCCCCTCATCATATAATAACATCAATGTCTTCTCAGTCACTTCAAACCAGAAGCTTCTCTTTTGCCCCAGATCAGTTTGGTGACCAGATCCCACTGATTCTACTTCCTTCACGTGTCTCAAATTCCTCCCTTCTGCCCCAACTCCATTGTTTCTGTAGTCCATCTTCTTACTGGAATGGTAACAGTCTCTTGTCTTTGCACTTGTATTCTCATTTTCTTTTTTCATTTTATCGAAATTATTTTATTCTCCTTTTCATAAATGCATTCTCTATACTATTCCTCAAGTGATTTTTTCTGAAACAGAAAAGATCATGCTATACCCTGTATAAAGCTCTTCAGTTGCCATCAGGATACAATCCAGACTCCTTACAATGGCCTATAAGGTGTTTCAACTTTTGTCCAAGTGTTCTGAGCCAGTTCTTTCTCTCACTTGGAACCCTGTGCACTTGTACATATTGTTCCCTTTCCCCAAAAGAATGGTTAAATATAACTGTATAGATAGGTAACAGATTATAGTCTTAAAACATCTTGAGGTAGAGGAAGTATAAAGACTTAGGGATATGTACATAGTATATTGTCAAGTGAAAAAGAGGATCATACAATATGTGTATGATTACTGTTATCTACCTATCAATCACTTACTTCCCCCATCTCTGTATCTGTCAATCTAAAGAGAAATAAAATGCTGGGAAGCTATATAAAAAATGTTAACAATAGGCCATTAGAATTATTAATGCTTAGAATTTTCTTCATTTTGTTTGTTTTCCTAATGAATGGTGAATTTTTTTTTAGCAAGGACAAGCAATAAATGCTATTTTTAATAAAAATACTCATTTTTAACAAGCACCGAATCTTGCTTCACTGAAACTTTGCCCATTTGGAATGCTGCCTTCCTAATGGTAGATGTATTAGGTTAGACCTGTGGTCGGCAAACTGCGGCTTTTGAGCCACATGCAGCTCTTTTGGCTCTTCCACAAAATACTATGGCCTGGGTGAGTCTATTTTAAAGAAGTGGTGTTAGAAGAAGTTTAAGTTAAAAAAAATTGGCTCTCAAAAGAAATTTCAATCGTTGTCCTGTTGATATTTGGCTCTGTTGACTAATGAGTTTGCCAACCACTGGGTTAGACTAACTGCTCTAACAAATGGTACCCCAAATACATAACAGTTTAACTGCAATAGTTTATTTCTGCAATAGTTCAACTGCAATAGTTTATTTCTGCCCCGTGAATGGAGAGAACAGGAGATGTTCTAGTCTTTACTTTTCTCTGAAAGAGACTTGTGCTGACACCTGAGGCATAGCTGAATCTTACCTCGAACCAGATTGGTTAAAATAGGCAGGGTTCCTTTTTGAAAGAGTCATTTTATTTTTAATGGCATAGCTGTCCTCTGGAAAGTGGACAGATTTTCCTTCTGCTGCCTCAGCAGTGGGAGAGCCCAATAGCTATGTGCAGGGCAGATAGCAACAGCCATCTATATTTACTGTAGATAAATAGTACATTAACAACATGCTCACTCTTGTGCTCAAATGAGCATTTTATGGATTAATTTTGCAATACGTATTTAAAGTTTAATGCTTACTATATCTGGTTTCGTTGGATATCATTGAAAAACGTAGAGGGTCAGACTACATTCATGGTGTCCTTTTAGAGCTCTGTGTTGAGCAAATCCTTTTGATATAGGGACTGTGGAGAAATCCTCTCAGGTTTCATCACTGCTGACTTAATTGGCTTTCATGGTGTACATTTCTTCTTAGTGTAGGATAAATTAAACTGGCTGATAAAGCTGCCTGTAAAAGCCAAATTGTTAGGTTTAAACCTGCCTGCTATATTAAATATATTGATGAGTAATCTTTCCACTGTTTTTTAATCATCTTTACTTTTCAGTAGCTTTACTTCTAGTAACTTGCTAAATAATGGCCAATATATACTTAGTAAAATATTTCTCTTTAAAATGCGATTGAAAAGTCCATGAAAATGATTAAGGTGCCAATATCATCCACCTACTTGAGTTGCTGGTGAGTTTATGGTTAGCTGGGTGGATGCTGAGCTTTGTGAAACCTAAAAGGAACAGGAACCAATTCATAACAGGTGAATAGAGAATATGAAAGAATGGTTTTGTGCATCCACATTATGCTTGTGATTGTAGTGTTTTGTTAAGTTTTGATAAGATAAAGAGGACACTTTAGAATTGTAAATTATAGTGATACCTTTGCTCTGCTCTTCTTGAGTCTCCTCTTTGTTATGAGTTATTTGCTTGTAAGGTCTTGAGTTCAGGTGGTTAAAGAATAGCTTAAGGCCTTGGTCGGCAAACTGTGGCTAGTGAGCCGCAGGCAGCTCTTTGGCCCCTTGAGTGTGGCTTTTCCACAAAATACCACGGCCTGGGCGAGTCTATTTTGAAGAAGTGGCATTAGAAGAAGTTTAAGTTCAAAATATTTGCCTCTCAAAAAGAAATTTCAGTCGTCGTACTGTTGATATTTGGCTCTGTTGACTAATGAGTTTGCCGACCACTGGCTTAAGGCATTGTCTTACCTGCAAGTCATTTGGAGACATATTTATTAATTAATTAAAATGGGTTAGAAATTCATTCATTCACCTCTTATTTTTAAAATTAATTGGTGTAGCTCCCCATATCCTGTTTCTTTCCTTTTAAAAGTAGGCATTCCTGACATGTGAAAGAAATTACAGGGGCCATTCTGAAGCTGTTGCTTAAGAAATTATGAGAATCACAGAATGCTAAACAGATGTACGTAACCAACAGAACAAGAGCATAGAGTGCTCTTTGTTAATTTCTTTATTCAATAAATATTTATTAGGCATCTACTATTTGCTAGTCTTTGTACTGATTCCTGGGATCATAGTGATGAAGAAATTAAACATGGCTCTTTCTGAGCTAATGGTGTAGAAAGGCAGGGCAGTTACACAAAGCAATGTGTGATATATGTATATTTTCGAATGTGCTAAGCTTTACAAGGTATACTGTGAGAACATGTAACAGAAGACTCTGACGTTTGAATGGTATACAGGAAGCTCTCACTGAGAAAGAGACTTTTCTGATGGGGAGGAGTGGGAGAAAGGAGGAGGGAAGGACATTTCCAGCCCTGAGGCAGGGATAAGGAACAGCAGAGAGGAGAGCCAGTGTAGAGGCAAGAAAGAAATTGGAGAAGGAAGGAAAACATCAGCCCGCTCTGGAATTTTTAGGATGCTGGTCTTTGTCCTAAAAGCAAGGGAAACACTGCAGGGTTTTAAGTGTGGGAGTTTATGTTTCATTTTAAAAACATCACAACTTGCTGCTGTGCAGAGAATGGGCTGAAAGGGACTGGAGAGCGTGCAGGGAGGGCTCCGGGTGAGCTCGGATGTGGGCTTGCCCTGCAGGGGAGCAGGAGAGATGAAAAAGCATAAGGATGCGAGGTTATTTTGGAGGCATCTTTTCGTCTTGGTTATGAAGGGAGGATGCTTATGTGGGAGAGGGTGGCTCCTGGGTCTGGCCTGAACAATTGTATGAACGATGGGGAATGAGATGGAGGATACTGCGGAAGAAGTGTTAAGTTCACTGTGTTTTTGATCTGTCCTAATAGAAATGCTACCCTGTCTCCCCAAAAGTAAGACATCCCCCCAAAATAAGACCTACTTCCAGTTTTGCCTCTCGCTGTAATATAAGGTATCCCCTCAAAATAAGACCTCCCCGATAATAAGGCCTCCCCTGAACATAAGGCCTCCCCAGAATAGAAAGCCCCCGAAGCTACTGTAAGGCGTCTGACTCCTGATTTAAAGAGACCTCACACTGCCTGAACAGCTCCGGCTGCGCTGTGGCCAATCAGTGAGCTGGTTTGTGATGACAACGAGTACCTTACCGTATACAGGTAACGAATTTCCTTTTTTTTTTTATTCAACAATAAACGTGTACCATATTCTTCTTCATGGAAAAAGAAGGCATCCCCTGAAAATAAGACCTAATGCATCTTTGGGAGCAAAATTTAATATAAGACACTGTCTTATTTTCGGGGAAACAGGGTAAGTAAGTTCTTGAATGGATGGAGCTCAGAAGAGAGGCCTGGGTTGGGTTTATGAGTGTGAGAGTGTTAGACAAGGACATGCTATTTCTTTCCCTATGGGGTGGATGCAGTAGATGCTTTGGGAAAGTGGGGGGAGGGGAGGAAAAGTGAGTAGAGAAGGAAGTGTGAGGAATTGCAGTCTTAAAGAGGAGGCAGAGCAGGAGCCAGAGGTGCCGGGAAGGAGCAGGGAGAGAAGCGAGAGGAAAACCTAAAAAGGGTTCAGGATAGTAGAAGTGGTCAGCCGTGTCTGAGCCCCCAGAAAATCCTTTTGGAAGATGGGGAAGGGGAAGCCCCAAGCAGCACTGCCTGCTACCGCTGCCAAACACTTTGCCTTTAAAAGTGCTCATTGTTGGCAGCCACTCGGAGGCCTCAGAAAGCAGCTCTGGACAAGTGCACTGCAGGGGGAAGCCAGAGAGAGTGGGTTGAAATACTAAGAAGGCCAATATTTAGATTATTAACATCAGATTTAGTAATATTTGGATTTATTAAATATACATAGCAGGAAGCTGTCTTAAGAACTTTGAACCTTTTTTGGGGCATGGAATTGAGAAGAATGACTCAAATTGAGGGATCTAATGGGAAGTTTGTATAGAAACATAGTTATCAGTGGAAGTGGGGTATTCCTTTCCCCACTGAGTGCTGGGGATCAGGTCCTTGTGCTAGCTCAAGAAAAGACTTTTCTGAGACTGGTACAGGAGGATGAGTGGTTTTTATTTGCACGGAATTCCATCCTTGGGGTTTTAAAGTCCCATTCCCTTAGTCCCGGCCTGGAAGAAGTGCAGCTGGGAATTCAGAAGAGCTAGAAGCAGAGCGATGTCCAGAGCTTCTGTGCCATGGTGGAGTTGGGTCTGGTACAGCATCAGGCGAGTTACAGTCTATAATCCATTGTGTGTGGGGTCTACATGGCTGTGGGCCATATGAGTGAATGCAGGGGAGCCAAAGAGAGAGCACCCCTAACTCCCCTGCAACAAGAGTCTTAAAAGAGCCAAGAGAGCCAGAGAGTGGACTTTTTATTTGGGGGATTAAATATTCCAAAGCTTCCACACTTGCAGTGGCCCTGCCTCCTCTGGCTAATGACCTCTTCCCAGGTGTCTGACTGACAAGCAAGTACCTTCCCTGTGTCACCCAGACTTTACTGGGCACGTGTCTACTCTCCCCCTGTCCAGACCCTCCCCCCAGATTGCTGTGGGGAACAGACTAGTGGCTTACTGGGAGTAGTAAACTATAGCTTTCTGGAAAAGCTGCACAAATGACTGTAATATTTGGCCTTCCCCTTGCTTCTTTCCTCGTTTTTTTTTTTTTTTTGTTTGTTTTTTTTTTATAACTAGTTTAATTACAATGGTCTCAAATAGGATTTTTTAAAAAATCACTAACTTGATTAAGTTACAGATAGTCTTACTACTAAAGTGTTGCTGAAGGTCACCCTTTTATTAGCGTTATTCCTTCTTGGCCAAAAATTCTTTCCTATGTGCCATGTAAACCACTTAAGTGACAAACTATTGTTCAAATTTTTCTTGACACCCCAACTTGAGAACTAACTATTCTCTCTACAGCTGGTTCCCCGGTTGTAAGGGAATTTTATGGGTCACATCAATACTTGTGAAGTGACATCTATCAATCTAATTTAAACAAATGTTCGAGTCAAAAGGTCCTTGGACTGTGTATTTGGTTGACACAGAGCTGCCTTTATGTGAAGTGATGACTGAGCATTTTAATGAGCACCAGTCAAGAAATGCAAAGTTATTATCCTGACAGTCACTGAATGCGTTTTCCGGCTGTCTATATAACGTCTTTTTATTGTCTTGTAAGCTGCTGAATTGATGCATTCGTTATTATTTGCATAAGGAGTTTAAACCACCATGGGAAGAATGGTTTTGAATATCCTGTTTCCATTTGTTTACTTTCTGTGTAATAATAGTGTTTTCGTGTAAGGATTTTTTTTTTTAACTGGGTTTTCCTAATTTTAATACAGTGCAAATAAGCTAGGACTCATACTTATGAAACTCGCACCTTATAAATCAAAGGAAATGGGGAAAGGGATGAAAAGAAAATCTTCGAAACTTAGTCCTCCAGCCTCAGCAGCGGGCTCCTCAGTCCAGTTCACCTTGGAGAACCACGGTTGGGTTTTTGGACCCGATGTTTTCTCATCTGGGACAGACCAGGGGTTTGCAAAAATAGCTTGCAGAGTAGAATATGAAGATCTCTGGTCTAGCAGAGACCGGTTTGGCTCAGTGGATAGAGCTTTGGCCTGCGGACTGAAAGGTCCCAGGTTCGGTTCTGGTGAAAGGCATATACCTTGGTTGCAGGCTCATCCCCAGTAGGGGGCATGCAGGAGGCAACTGATCAATGTCTCTCTCTCATCAATGTTTCTACCTCTCTATCCCTCTCCTTTCCTCTCTGTAAAAAAAAAAATCAATAAAATATGTTTAAAAAAAATTTCTGGCTTAGACTCCTGGAGAGGACAATTGTTTAGGTTCAGGGTACGACCCGAGAATCTGCATTTTTAGAAACCTCTCCGGGTGATTTTGCTGTGCACTTAGGTCTGGGAGCCCTTGGACTCTGTGGCCACTAATTTTCTCAACTAGGAGAGTCAGAAGGATGGGTAAGAAAGGAGAGAATTAGAATTTACTCCGTTTCCATTATGTGCCGAATTTTTACCTACTTTGCCTCTATTCCTTCACACCATCTTTCGAGTTGTATCATTTTCTTCCAATTTTAACCCAAGATTCAAAAGGGTTTAGAGAACTTTAAAGGTCACACAGCCGCTGAGAAGAGGAACCTTTATTTGCATTCAGGTCATTTGATTTGCTCTGTTAGAATCAGGCCCAGGTTGAAACGGAGCAGCCTGATAGGATTCTAGGTGCGCCATCCTGAGTGAAGGGTCCTGTGCTCTGTACTCATTGGGAACGGTACACTCCTATTTGTCATCAAAGAGTGTGCATATGGGTGACTGGGTACAGTTTTGAGAGTACTGAAGTCAGATCCACATAGACAAGACTGTGTCTTCACCAGTGCAATCAATAAGTCAGGTTATTGTGCCCAGAGATGACATTGAGTCTCTAAAACAGTGGTTCTCAACCTTTCTAATGCTGCGACCATTTAATACAGTTCCTCGTGTTGTGATGAATCGTAATGTAAATATCTGTGTTTTCTGATGGTCTTAGGCGACCCTGCTAGTGGTTCTCAACCTGTGGGTCACTGCTGTAGAGCCTAAGACCATCAGAAAATAGGTCACGACCCACAGGTTGAGAACCGCTGCTCTAAAAGGTCTGTGCTAACAAGTTCGTTGTCTGAATGAATAAGCACCGCACATCACCATTAATGTTTCTCCAGGGAGGTAAGGAGACATGGTGGGGTCCAATAGTGGAAAACCTGGAGGCTAGAGTGGACTTAGCACCCGGCTGAAGGGTTAGGCCTGGGCTCCTAGACCCACCTGTGTCACGTGACCTGGAAACATGGCTTGATGTTTCTAAACTTGATGTGAAATGAAAATAATGTGTCTCTCTGAGTGATGAGTGAGTGTGGGCTGGGGTAGGGATAAGGTATGTTAGCACCCAGGTTAAAGTAAGTGCCCTCTTCATGCTAATGGGGAGGGCTCAGGAGTCTTCTCATTGGAGCGGAGAAGAGGCAGAGAGGCGGCAGTGGCACTGGGGACATAAAAGGGAGTAGCACTGGAGGCAGAAATAAAGATGAGCATCACGCCAAAACCGGTTTGGCTCAATGGATAGAGCGTCAGCCTGTGGACTGAAAGGTCCCAGGTTTGATTCTGGTCAAGGGCATGTACCTTGGTTGCGGGCACACCTCCAGTAGGGGGCGTGCAAGGGACAGTTGATCGATGTCTCTCTCTCTCATCAATGTTTCTAACTCGCTATCCCTCTCCCTTCCTCTCTGTGAAAAATCAATAAAATATATTAAAAAAAAAAAGATGAGATTACCTGCTTGAGCATGGTGCTGTCCAATCCCTGTGAATTCATCCTCTCCGAATCCGTGATAAAAAGGCCCATGAACAGAAAGATTTAATGCAAACAAGTAAGAGAATTATTTTCCTACCTGTTTATTCCGGGGCATGGTCACTGGTGGAGGCTGGCCTGAGCCTGTTCCCACAGCTCAGGGTTTAAGACAGGAACCACTGCTGGAGAGGATGTCCTATCACAGGGTGCACTCACACGTGCACACATATCCAGCTGTGACAGTGTAGACGCCCCAGTTCACCCGATGTGCACAGCTTGGGGATCGGGGAGGAAACTGGAGTCCCCGGAGGAAACACACACAGACAGACCTGGGGAGAGTAGGCCAATGCCAGACACCAGTGGTCCTGGCTGGGAATCAGTTATTTTCCTCATCCACGTTATCACGGCACAGTGTTATTGGAGGACCCATCAGGACTGCAGATCCCCAGTCCTCTCCAGACCTATTGCTCTCCAGGTGGGAGAGGACTGTGAGTGTGAGCAGCACTGCTCCAGCAGGGAGCACCCCTGTCCCCCTCCCCTGGCCCCCGGGGGTGGTGAACGCTGTTTGGGGAAGGTGCTTGGTAGAAAGGAGCATCTGTCCCGGTTCAGCCTGTGCTGGCTCTGCAGTGACAGTTCTTTCTGGAGAACTATGTACATGGTGGCAGCAGGAGCAGGTGAGAGAGGGAGAGACAGAGAGAGGGAGAGACGGAGAGAGAGAGAAAGGAACTTTTATAGAAAAAGTTAAGTGACAAATGATGTTAATGTAAAAAATAAAAATAACCCACATCCAAACTTGTAAAGAATTTCTGTGAGTTTATTTGAGCTAAACTGTTGCCGGAAGCAGTCTCAATGTATTAAGATAGTGCTCTGGAGACTGGCAGTTTTTACCTTGTCGTCACAATCAAAGGAGGAGACAGAGTGGGTTACTTGAAATCCACTGACGATAGATTAGGGAGGAGGGAGAAAGCAAAGGGGAGGGGAGAACCCCTGGGATTGGATAACAAGTAAAATGATAGATATATCTTCTTTTACTGAGGTGGGTGAGGATAGTTAACGATTAAGAATTAACTTGAGAACAATAACAATGAGGGAAATTGGGTTTCCTTTCTGGCACATAGGAGCATTTTGTTGTGCCCTGAGGGGTCTGGAAAAAAAGGGAATTTACAAGTTGCCCTGACATTCCACACGTGTGTTATCTTAGATGCAAAAAGACAATAAGTTCAGTAAAAATCGAAGTTGCTCTTTGACAGGGAAGATACTGGCTTAGGACAGGACTACCCCACTTATAAACTGCTATTTAATTAAAGGTTTTAATTTCAGACTGTCCTTTGTGGTTACGTTAGGTCCCTTGAGTTTGCAGGGCTGTGAATCAGACCTTTCCTGAGTTAGTGTGTGTTCCCTTCTTATCCACAGTGATCACATGTCCTTTCTGGACTCCAGGACATAGCACCCAGAATGAGCAGGCATGAAACACTGAGTAAGGCTCCGCCCTCTCTGATCCTCACACTGGAGCTGAACCTGAGCAGCAGCAGATTGGAGCAGACGCCCTGGCGAGGGGAATGGAAGTAGTCCCATTCACAGAAGTTCTGAGGGAACCTTGCAGCACAATGTAGGTAAAAACAGACATCGGCCAGACTCCATTTGCCTCACTGGAATGGTCCTCAACTGTTCTGAGCTCAGGGCTTTGGGAAGATTTCTCATTGTGTTGTGTAGTCTGTGGAATGAGTCTGAGAACAGAGTTTTCACATTAAGACTATCTTCTGGGCCAAGACGGGTTTGGCTTAGTAGATAGAGCATCGTCGGCCTGCGGCCTGAAAGGTCCCAGGTTGGATTCTGGTTGGGGGCATGTACCTTGCTTGAGGGCACAGTGGGGGGTGTGCAGGAGGCCGCTGATTGATGTCTCTCTCTCTCATGGATGTTTCTGACTTTCTATCCCTCTCCCTTTCTCTCTGTAAAAAAATCAATAAAATATATTAAAAAAAAAAAGACTATCTTCTGGGAATTGAGTAAGATGAACATCAATGTTTTGTAGCTACAAAAAATGGACATATACCACTATCTTCTTCCTACCAATGATTTGAGCTTATTCTGCGTACTGCTCTGTGCTAAGCCCTTCCCACTTATTATCTCCCCAAATCCTGACATTAACCCAGAGGTTAACATCATTATACCCGTTTTATAGATGAAACTACCTCAAAGCAGTTATGGTATAAAATGAGTGGAGAAACCAGGATTCAGAACCAAAACCGGCTTTTAGAAAGTTTCCTTCTATAATAATGCAAGCTTTCTCTACCTGGCTCTTAGAAAAAAAGTCAAAGGCAACATATGTGATAGCCATGATAATGGAGATAATAAAAGCCATAGTATTTACTTCTTGTGCTCCCTAACTCAACAAGTACTTATTTATCACGTACTCCTCCTGATAGGCTACAATTATTGTTCTAGAGATATGGACAGGTTTGAGGAATTTATAACCCAATCGAGGAGAAAGAACATGTGATGCGTAGCCAGAGAGGAGACATCACATGTCACAGTGTACAGGCATGTGAACTTCTGTGAAGGAGAGGGCACCTCTGCTAGGTATATAAAAAAAAAATGTCTAGGAAAGATATTGATTTAACATAGTGCTTTTTGGCTAAATTGGTTGCCTTTCATATTATATTTGCTGAGGCATAGTTTCTGAAATTAGAAGCATGTTGTATGTGTTTGTCGAGAGTTGGAAAATTTAGAACAGGGAGAGTCTCTTCTATTCTAGACATTTGCCCCTTTTTGGATAACTTCCGTATTAACAAACACAGGCCAATGTGCCACTGGAGATAATAAAACTCTCACAAGAGAATATTGCCAAATGGGGCAAATATTTGGATGTAAAAATATATCTTAACTCCTTTCCTTGGAAGAAATTAATTTCTGTTGTAGTAGGAGAAACTAGATTAACACCCTGGCTTAAATTCTGTTATCAGAAAAATATACCTCTTTTTATTTTTATTTTGAGGTAAGTTTTTTTTTTTTCATATATGGCTGGGAGTCTGTAGTAATATAGCCATTTTCTATGATAGAGTTTTGCCATCATTCATTCTTTTAAGTTCATGTCTCTGGTCTCATTTGTAATTGTTTCTACATTTTTTATTGCTAGCATTTAATAGCGACCACCCATTAAAATGATTGTAGTACCTGAGTATATTGTAAATTTATCTGACATGTTATTACTTCTGGATTATAAGCTGGAAAATAATTACAGTTCTTGTTGTAATGCTGTTATTATGATGATTTAATACTTCCCTAAACAGTTTATGCAATTTGGTTCTTTTCTTCATTTTTATGTTTATTTGTTGAACAGGATATTTTCATAGTTATATTTAAAAGGAGTAAGCTCTAGAAGCTGTTTATTTGAGAAATCCTTTTACAGTGCTATATTAATTTAGCTCTCAGACGTTTCTTAGCAAATCAAAGGAAATTTCTGGCCACTCCAGTGAACTGATTGGACTTTCATCTGTCTTCATAAAGATAATTAAGGTTCCTCAGCTTACCAGGGTCTGGTCTGGCCCTAAGTGGATTAGTTTCCACCAGAATCTTGGAAGAGGAGTATGGGTAGTGCATTGATTTCTACATTTTTACCCTTATATTTCACTAAGTTCCGGTGAAGGCAGTTCCTGCAGTGTGAGGGCCAATTAGGTTTATATCACCTATAGCTGGGTCTTTATTTTTCAAACTCCAATGATTATTTGATTCCTGTGTCATTCATCTCATATGCATCTGTAAAACTGTGGATATAGAGGAATGAAGCAAATGCTTCTTCAATCAAGCAGACAACCAGCATTTCCCTGCATCTCTGATTTACCATATGATTTTATCTAAAGTTATTAATTAAATGATATGTCTGACCTTTTCTAAGCAGTGCCCTCTGGGTGTCCAGAGTTTTAAATCCTCCACAAAATGCTAAAAGTCAACCAAAAAGTCTTCAGCCTAGCACTGTTTACCATCTCCATATTCATAGCCAGCAATTCCATAAACACGCTGGAGCACTTATTAAGCACCAGGGACAGTCTGCTACAGGTGCAGTGCTGTCTAAGGACCTTGCCCTTATGGTGCATGTTGGTATTTGACAATCTGTCTGCTCAGCGTGCCTCAGAAAGGGCATCTTTTCCGAATGTAGTTTCTGAAATTAGAAGGAAAGGGAGTAAACTTAGGATGTAAACTGAGTTCAACTCTTTGTCTTTTCCTGACCACACAGTGGGCCTTAGGAGAAGAGGGAGCAACAAGAGAATACCTTCCTAGAGAAAGTGACTTTCCAATGTAGGACACAGACTAGCACTTCTAGAAAAAAAAAAAGAAGAAGAAGCCATAAAGTTATAGTTGTGTCATTGGTGGGCTGGGCTGGAGGCAGGTAATTTGTAGGCATAAGGGAGGTTTCCAACATTTCACAAGATCAAGAGCTCTAAGTGGCATTTAAGTATTTTTGTTCCTAGGTTTAACATTTGAATTATTTAAAATTTCAACATACAGGTTGATATTGTGTAGCTAGCTGAAAACGAGCTGTCCTTCAACAAAAGCACTCGTCTACATGAATGGAAGTGTTATGAAAAGGCTACCGTGGGCTTTAGTCCGTGTTCTGACACTGCTTCAAAGAGACAAGAAAGCGAATGCGGAAGCCTTTGCATTTTCAATGTCTATCATCCCGCCCGACACCCCTGCATTCCTGGCTTCCACTCTGCCCGTTTGTAGCTCCCATTTGGTTTACAAATGTGTGGTTGCTTCACCGTGCCAGGTCCTGGTGTTGCAATATCAATGCCATGATAATTAAGTCCATGTCTCCATCTTTTAGGGCCTTGTCTAGCTACTGACTTCTTTTTAAATATATTTTATTGACTTTTTATAGAGAGGCGGGGGGAGAGAGAGATAGAAACATCAATGAGAAAGAAGCATTGATCAGCTGCCTCCTGCACACCCCCTACTGGGGATGTGCCCGCAACCAAGGTACATGCCCTTGCCCAGAATCAAACCCGGGACCTTTCAGTCCACAGGCTGACGCTCTATCCACTGAGCCAAACCGGTTTTGGCACTACTGACTTCTTATATGTTGAAAAGCCCAAGCTGAGACCGGTTTGGTTCAGTGGATAGAGCGTCCACTTGCGGACTGAAAGGTCCCAGGTTCAATTCTGGTTGGGGGCATGTACCTTGCTTGTGGGCACATCTCTACTGTGGGGGTGCAGGAGGCGGCTGATCGATGTCTCTCTCTCATCGATGTTTCTGACTTTCTATTTCTCTCCCTTCCTCTCTGTAAAAAATCAATAAAATATATTAAAAAAAAAAGAAAAGCCCAAGATAAATACGAGTGAAGGTTCTCCTTAGTTAGGCTGTGTCATCATTACTGGTAGGGGATGGACTTATGAATGTCATTGGTTCAGGTGGTGGTTCCTTGGGCCAGGTCTCAGTTGGGCCTCCTTTCCCAGCCGATGGCCAGGCAGGGAAGAGCTTGCGTTGGCAGGGCTGGCTCCGCACATTCCTCGCCTGCTGTGCCCGGCAGCCTCCTGGCCTTCCCCGCTCAGGGTGGTAGACGGGACGCGGGGCAGCACTAAGGGGTCTGGGTCAGTTGCTGCGTGAGGCTGGTTTGCGGGAGCCGGTTGGTCCATTTCACAGACCCAGGGTAAAAGTAGGGCGCTTTGTCAGTGCTTTGTGGCTGAGCTTTGCACCCACGCACTGCTTATCAAGGGATTTCTGACTTGAAAGTTGGCAGGTATTTAAAACTTGTCCAACTCTTTATAAAAAGGATGCAGATTGTTCTGTGTTTACTAGTATTTCACTCAGCAGGGAGATCCAGAGAGGAGGGAGGTGGGGGTAAGACAAGATCAATATTTTTTACTCCCCCCGACTCCTAACACACAGCACAGTCCAAGAAGGTCAAGTGCTATAATCTTTACAGTTTGCTTGGCACCCATTGGCAATCGCCAAACTTTATTTTGCAGACGGACCGCCGTTCCCCTCTCCACATAGTTGCAATCCCACCAGCTGTGGATGATGGTGTGTAGGTGCTTATTTTCCCTGTTCAGTTATAGGTGGCAGATTGAAGGTCACACTTATTTGGATCTCTGACAGCACCCACATAAAGCATGACATTTTTTCAACTATGAAAGATTTTTATGTAACATCTTATTGATTGAAGATGGCAGCTTTCATGAGGCCGCGGGCAGGGTTGCGTCCTATTATTGAGCAGGCCTGTAGGTTGTATCACACTTTTGAGTAGGTGAGAAACTCTCCAAAGCACTGGTCTGCTTTCTCTCATGGGTAGTTTTCTTCTCCATTTTCCTATTTTCTTTTAAATGTTTGGAAATGGAAATCAAAGGAGGAGGGTGCTGCAGGTTGAGATGATGGGAAAAAGACTAGGAAGCAGAGAGAACAGGTCGATGTACTTGACTTTATTTCATTCACAGCTCTAGGTCTGAGTAGGAGCATGCAGCCTTTGTCTGTGAAATAATTAGTAAGATTCTCTGGTTGATCAGCTGAGAGAAGAGAGAGACAGGGAGAAATGCTTACTCTTATGCAATGTGGTAGATAGTTGTCATTTTTGACTATTCAGCACCTAACTTCTTCCTAACCACACTCTTTACTCATAGTCCCCTTCCTTCCTTCTCCAACTGAGAGAAGCAGACACCAGTAATTCCCTTGCAGTCAAGACTTTCCACCATTGGGCATTCCCCTTAAAGGAAGACACAGCCAATTAACTAATTACACTTTTTCACTCCAGAAGTGGTTGGACATTTTTGAAGATGAGATTATTTAAACGAGTAGTAAAGGGGTGAACTGGGTGTAGGGAAGCAGTGGGCACCCTTGCAGAGAGTGGGGAAAGGTGGAAAATGTGATGGAGAGGAGGTAGAATTAATAAGGAAATGTTGCTAAGAAGGTGATGGGGAATTATTCAGAGCCAGGTACAGAGATTGTTCTAGCAGTTCTTTAAAATTTCTCCTTGCAAGAGTTTTCATGATCTGGTTCTGTAACTTTTCCTCTTTAAACTCTAAAGCAGTAGTTAGTAATGTTATATTATAATTCAAGTTAAGAGTATAATAGGAAACAATTGTTTTTATTCGATTCTGTGTGCCACGTAGAGACACTCCAAAGGGGGATTGCAACTGTGTGGAGAGGGGCATTGTTGTCCATCTGCAAAATAAAGTTTGGCAATTGCTAACTTCTTCAGGAGAAGAAAAAAGAACAAGCTACAACAAAGTGGCAAAACTTAACTGATTATAGTTGATTAAGGCCCCAGACTCTGTTTGGGACTGTGGTGGATTAAGAGATACAGAAAGCAGGGCCAATGACAGATGGGCTCACATCTCATTGTGAAGGTATATGGGCCTTGGAAAGAGCTACCCTACAACCTTATTTTTGAAAAATGTCAAATGAACAATTTAAAGATAAATGACAAATGTTCAGAGGAGATAGAGCTCCTTTCCACCTGGAAGGATCAGAAGAATCATTTCTGAGGGGGGCTGGGCTGGCGGTACACCTTAAATGGTGGATGTTGTAAAAGAAAACCCAGAGCTGGACAATAATTACACAGTAAAAAATAGCTTTTATCCAGGACAATTGGAACAGGGAGAGGAGACCTCAGTATAGAACCAGGAACAATTCTGAATGTGGCGTGAGCAAGTGGGGATTTGTAGCCAAGGAACAGGATGGGGGGCAGTGGATGGAAAATTCCTAAGAGGAAATATCAGGGACAAGGGGCGGGGGGCCAATTATGCTATCTTGACCTAACAGAATTCGTGCTGCAGTCAGGCTGGGCTGGTCACACATCACCTCGGGGGGCAGGAGACGGGGTATACAGAATGGGGTGGGGGGAGGAAGGGGTGGTGGAGGATGAGGAACCTGATCAAATATTGGGGAGACCAGGGTGTTAGTTAAAATGACTTAGCAAGAATCTTACTAAAGCTGGGTTTTTACAAAGAACTTCACAGATGGACCTAGGAGAAGGCCCAGGAGCCTGCCTAAAGTTTGGCCAAGCAAAGACTCTTCTTAGGTGGGACAGAGGGAGGAACAGACTCGAGTGGTTGACACTGGGTTGGACACAGTGCTACTGATCCAACAGTTCTGGGAAAAAGCTCTATTACTCCCATTTTAATGTAGGGAAACACAGGCTTAGAAAGTACAGTGGTACCTCCTCGAGATACGAGTTTAATTCATTCCGTAACCTTGAGGCGTGGGAAACTATGAGACGCTCGAATAAACTGGTGGGTTGTGTGCAGCCGGCCGATCCTCGTGATTACTCCTATCTCAAATGTTGCTCGTATTTCAAAGCAAAAATCTCTCGCTCGACGGCTCATATCTCAAAAATCTCGTCTGTTAGGGCACTCGAGGTACCACTGTATAAATATGTGACCTATCCTTCCTTACCTTCTGTTAATGGTAAAAGCCAGAGCTGGATTTTAAACCCAGGGCCTCTTGCACCAGCTTGCCTGCAGGACACTCTGTACAAACATGTGGTTTGGGAGCAAGAAAGTGAACACTGTGCATCAGGATGGAAACCAGATCATCTTGGTGAAGACGCAGAGTCATTTTGGAAGAACTGGGTGGCGAGTTCGCAAAGGCGGGCTGGGGGGGCTGGTTGCAGCCGGTCCGAGCAGAGGCTGCATGTCTCACACAAGAAAGGAGCCCAGGCAGAGGGGGTCAGCCAGGCTGCTTTTAGCCGCCTCTCAGAGAGAGGGACGATGGAAGAAAGGACTTTGTGGGCATGGCAAAACTTTTGCTCTATTGGCAGCATTTCCTATTTACTTTTAGTTTCGACCTGCATCTGAGAATAAATTATTAATATAGTCAATCTTTATTAAATCTTTCCAGTTATCAATATTGAAAATCACAGGCTTTAAAACACACACACACACACACACACACACCCTTTTTCATTCTCCTGATGGCGTGTTGCTACATTGCCTCCATCCTGGATGCTTCAATGAAGTGGCGTGACATGACCCAGGGCTTCCGTCTGCTGAAGTTTGCTAATTTGCTCCATTTTGAAGGAAAATTCTGGGGCTGCAGGAGGTGCAGCCAGGCGTGAACACCTCGAGTGGCACCTCGGGGCCCCCAGGATAATTCTCTGAGCTTCCCTGTGCCGTTCGGGAACACAGCCACGTTGTTTGCGATTGAAATACAGTTTTTAAGCGGGCCTCCTCCTGTGTTTTTATGGAAAGAGAGCCTCTTCTGCGAGCAAACAAAACACCGCTGATTGAACAGAGGGCCCTTTGAAAGGGCTTTAATTACTATATTAATTGCGAATTTCCGGACACACCAGGCCCAGGAGTAGCAAGCTGTTGGGTACATACCTGGGCTACTTTAAAGAAAATGTTTAAAGCCTTTTGGCTGGAAGAGGCCAGGTTGGCAAGTGGAGGGCACTGCCTTCCTTCAGGCTGTGAGCTTTGCATGTTGCCAGCAGCTCCTTCCCTCTGTAATTCGCATTTCCTGGGAAGTCTGAGGATTCCCGGCTCCAAGGCCTCTCTGCTTCCTGCCTGGATGTGGACCAGAGGAAAGTGGGGAGGGGATCTCTCTCAATTGTTAAGGTTAGAACTTCCCTGAAAAGCAGGTGATTGGGAAGAAAGAAATACACTCAGGATGGTCCTTTTGTAAGGTAATCTTCAAAATGATCATTTTTTTATTCCAAAGGGGGGAAACAAGGCAAGTGCATTCCTTCCCTGGCAGAACACCTCCAGAAGGGTTTCCTTCACATCCGGTTTCTGGTGGTTGGCATCTGGGAAGATTTCCACAATGCGAGTGTGGGTTTCGGAACTACTGGAAGGTTTTATTAGTCCATTTTTATGACCTTTAACCTGGTCTCTTTCCTCAGGAAAATAACTGATTACATGTGGGGTTGGCTAGATGAAATTGAATTCCGTGCCTCAGTGATGCATTCAGAATGGTGTCTTCCTTCTAACATGCTTTCTATGGGAAATTCCCACAGTTGTCCTTTCTGGCAGGACGAGGACTGGCAACCATGCATGTATTTTTTTTTAAATTGTTTAAAGTATTACAAATAGTAGTACATATGTCTCCTTTTTTATTCTCCTCATTGACCTCCCCCCGGCATCCCCTACCCCCCAGTACATGCCTTCACCTGTTCCCCAACCCCCAGTGTCTTGTGTCCATTAGTTATGCTTATATATATTTTTACAAGTTCTTCAGTTGATCTCTTAAGCCTGCCCCTGCCCCCAACCTCCCCTGCCTTCCTGCCATAGTTTGAGAGTCTGTTCACTGCTCCTTTGCCTCTGTATCTATTGACTTACATACACTACTTTAGCACTTACGTTGTGTCCGACGCTCCTCCAGAAGGTTGAACGTAGACCCTCACAACAACCCTGTGAGGTCTGGGGCTGTCACTAACTCTGTTTGGCACAGGAAGAAACTGATCCTGAGTGCTCATGATGGAGAGAGCAGGCTGTTTGTCTCCAGTGTCAATTTATTCTAACCCAGTACTTGAGAAGACATTCATCTCATTTAATGTCACCTTGAATATTCATTGCCAGCTGATGATTGTTACTATCCTCCCTCCCCTTTACTGTCTACCTATTTATCTATGTACCTAGCTATCCATCGAACAGATCTCATTGAACAGTGTTCTGGAAACAAGATGAGGCATTATCATATGAGAAAACACCCCACCCCTACATCTAGGAGCTCCTCAGCTAGTGTGGAGGGCAGATCAGCAAACAGGGTGCTAGAGGGTGAAGCACCAGACCCAGGCTTGGGAGGGCTCACTCCTCACTTCATTGTTTTTTAATGAAGCATCGTGCTAGTATATGCCGAGCAGTGTAGACAAGTAGGGGACACTTCATCTTTGACAGTTACAGTCTAGACTCTAGACTCTAGAGAGAGGAGATGGACAAGCAAACAGCACATGGCAATTTGGTGTGATAAATACCGTGGTTGTGCCTGAGTGTAACAGGGGTAGAGCATTTGTAAACGTATAAGGCACAGATCCAAGAGAGGTCATGGACTATTCAAGGAGCTGAATGCTAATTTAGTGAGACTGCAGAGTAGGGTATAGAGAAGTACGAGGTGAGGCTTGAGAGGTGGTCAGAAGGGCTGGGGGTCAAGGGCATTGCTTACTGTGTTAAGGACCCTAGACCTCTCAAGACAATGAGAATGCTTTGGGCCCAGCACTACCCTCTCCGGTCTCTTTAATTGCAAAGTAGAGAAGCGGAACTGCAGAGTAACATAAAATCAAGCAGTGATAGGATACTGCAAATTTCAGAAGATTGGAAACCACTGCTGTTATTTATAGCCCGTAGCTATTTTCTTACCAGAGACAGACTGAAGGAGAAGAATCCGTATCCTGTGTCTGGTGCTGTGTTGGTTCAGCAACAAAGATGTTAGGAAAGGAAGAAAAGGAGGGGCTTAAAAATTAATGCCTGTTCAGTTAATTCTTTATTCTTCTGTTGAGAGAACAATCATATTTCAAGGTCATAATCTGGAGCCATGAGACTTACAGAGATAATGTATGGTGGATCTTTGACATTTCAATATGAGAAAAAATGAGAACATTTCAAAGCAATCAGATTTTATACTTTGCAGAAATAAAAGGAATTGAGGGGAATTGGATAATGGGAATTGGATAATAAGAGTGGATCCTGTTATTCTTGGATCACTGCTTTAGCCAGATCCCGGACTGGCAGTAACTAAAAGTTATTTCAATTTTATGTTTGCTCAGTGGCTGACATGAAGTGGGTTAATAAATGCAATTTTGCTTTTCTTTTCTTTTTTTTTTTTTTGTGGAGGAATGCCCCAGTCACGGAAATCCCTAAAGCTAACTGGTCTTCTCTATATCTCCCCGGATATTTACCCAGATGAATAGCCAGGGAGAGAGGCACCTCTGTCTTAGATTGCCTTCTCACTGATTCGGAATGGACAGTGTACCAAGAGTACGATTTACAAACATGAGTCTAATTTTAGTTTACTGTGAAGTTCAGTGGATCAGAAAGTACTGTGTCCCCAACCAGAAATAGATGATCAGAAAAATTTAGACTGGATGTTTGGAATGAAGGGCTGGAGAAAGGTATGGTAAGGTGTGGAGGCATATATATCTGAAGTTCTTTTATCTTTTTGCCTCAGTGCTTTACTTTTGTAATAGCTATGGACTATAAGCTATTGTGAAAACTGTTATTTTATACTTTATATACATGATCCCCACTATAATGTGTGGTTCATTGAAGGACTTCAGTAGTTGTTACTGAATAAATGAATGAATGAATTAGTGATGTCATCAGCATGAAATAGTTTGGCTGTACCGTGAATAACAAAGCTACTGTAGGAATGAGGAGTCATGGCATACAGAACATGTGCATCACAGAAAGGGAAATGTTAGGTATCAGATAGCGTTAGACTTAGGGAATTCAGGACTAAGACATTGCATATAGTTCATTTTTATTTTTTCCTACCATTCCCCTAAGCCAGCCTTCAGCTTTTTCTCTTAAAGTTCTACGGGTCATTGAAAAAAAAAAATTCCATGTTATTTTTAGGACAGAAATATCTTAAAAACAATCCACCCAGCATTGAGTCCTTCCTCCTCCCTGAGGGTACATTGCTTTGACTCCTTTTCCTAGCCACTTTTTTTTTTTTTTTTTTTTTTTTTTGGTTTTCTGGCCCATTCCAACAAATCCCTGTACAGTTAGTTCCCTTGAGCTCGTAGGCTGCAGGTCTTTCTTTTTGCTTTTTTTTCACTGTCCAAACCAAACTTTATCTCTCCAACCAAAACTCATTAGCGAATGTTGCATTGCCTCATTATAAAATAGTTATTTAACTGATTACAATATATGTATAACTAAAATCAGGAAGATAGCAAAAGGTGATAAATAGGGAAGGTAGCACTGAACAAACTTGGGACTGCCATTCCATTTAATAGAAGATGTGGCCAGAACCGGTTTGGCTCAGTGGATAGAGCATTGGCCTGCGGACTGAAAGATCCCAGGTTTGATTCCAGTCAAGGGCATGTATCTTGGTTGTGTGCACATCCCCAGTAGGGTGCGTGCAGGAGGCGGCTGATCGATGTCTCTCTCTCATCGATGTTTCTAACTTTCTATCCCTCTCCTTTCCTCTCTGTAAAAAAATCAATTATATATATATATATATATATATATATATATATATATATATATATATATATATATAATAGAAGATGTGGCTTCTGGCAAAGATAGGCTGATCAAGAGATTCTCAAGTTTCTCAAGTGTGGGTTTCATGAGTGTCCACCAAGCTAGATCCAGATTACTCTTGTCACTTAGTATTCAATTAGAATCTGCTGGTCCTGACAGGTGGTGGTAGCGGGATGGGGGAGGGGGACAGTGAGCACATTCACAAAAATCAGGAAGACCAGGGTCTTAAGTTCCTTTCATTCTAACTTGAATTTTGAAAAGGTATTTTCCACTGTAACACTTTCCTTTGAGCTTTTTCTATGACTTCCTGGGGATAAAGAATGTTATGGAGGCTCACTAAATTCTGTCGCAACGAGAAGAGACGACAGGCTACTAGGGAACAATATGAGATCAAAAACCTTTTTGTCTGTTTTAAATATGTGTTTCCACACACATTCTATAGTCCCCCGTCTCCCCCACACCCCCCACCAAAAAAAAAAAAAAAAAAGAAAAGAATCAAGTGGGGAAAGCGGACTTTAAGATTATGGCAGTCTTGCTGAAACCGGTTTGGCTCAGTGGATAGAGCATCGGTCTGCAGACTGAAAGGTCCCAAGTTCAATTCTGGTCAAGGGCATGTGCCTTGGTTGCGGGCACATCCCCAGTGTGCAGGAGGCAGCTGATCGATGTCTCTCTCTCATCGATGTTTCTAACTCTCTATCCCTCTTTCTTCCTCTCTGTAAAAAAATTAATAAAATATATTTTAAAAAAGATTATGGCAGTCTTATCAGGAAAAGAGAATCGTTATGAGCAAGACCATTTCAGCAGCAACTTGTTAAAGACTTTGTTTCTAAAGGACATTGGAAACTAAGCCACTTCACTCTTAATTTCACTATTAATTTACTTAATAAATCTGCCCTTCCCCACGCAGGGCAGAAGCAAACACAAATCAAGCTTTTGTTCCAACTAGTAGAGACTTCAAGTTAGTGACGTTTTGCTGATGTAAACGAGATGTTCTATGAAAAATTCTTAGAATGCAGCGATTGCATCATGGAAGGAGCGAAGGGGACAGCAAGCTGCTGACATACTTGTGGAAAGAGAAGCAAGATTGTCAGGAGATGAAGGAGTGATCAGCCCGCCATTTATTTCCCCAGCGAATAAAAACGGTGTCAGCAGCAAAGAGCTGTGTACCAGAATATACCTTCTTGATTTGAGGAACGGTTCTCGACAGCAGAAAATAGAGTTGTTCTCAAGACATATGTTAGGTCTCTCACAATCTATCAGAAATAGGAAAAAGATAGCTGTATAGAGATGAAAGAGAGGAAGAGAGAGAGAGAAAAAAGATTTGAGATTAACTGTCAAAATGTTGCATACGCGAATGTATTGAATGTCGCTATTCTAAGAGGTCTTACTGTAATTATATTTCCTTTTGGGATTTACTCGTGCTAACATCTCTCCAGTTGTCAGTTTGGGAAATCTCTAGGTGTTTTTTCTTCCTTGTTCAACCAGCACAGCATCAGTCACCACACTGCGGTGGGATGGTACTGGGAATGTTTCCTACCAAGCCCCATAGATCACTGACGTTGGCAGATTTTCTTCTTTTCTGTTTCTACCATCAGAAAATGTCAGACACCAGCCTAGTAGTCGACAGGCCATTAGATCAATATTCCAAGGTCTAGAGAGTTCCAATATCGGCTTACATTATTTTCCCCATTTTAAAAAATGGCAAAATCGTTCAACAAAGATGAAATGCAGGTAATTTTACGGAAGCTGTGAATGGGATAAAGGCGATGGGCAGAAGATTTCTGTGAAGCAGCAATCTGGACTGATCTGAGCATTTGGATTTCCAAGTTTCTGAATAGGAGCTGTACTTGCTATATGATTTAGGACCTGCACCTGGGAGCATTGAGGCTGGATTAATGTAAAAAAAATTATGACTGTAGCATTAGAGATGCATCTTCAGAGCAAATGATGACTTGATTTTTTTTTTTTTTTTTTTGTCAAACAAATATGTACTTTCTCAAGGAATGCAGGTTTGGGGAAGTAGTGCAATAATTAAACTCAACATCCCAGCCAGTAAAAATAATTTAAGTATTATGATGACTCATTTAGCTGGCACCTCCAGGTAATGAGGTGTTCTGGATTAATTTTCCTGAGAGCAGAAGGATATCTCTTTAAGTGACTGAGCATTTTATCTTCATCAATCTTTGAAGAAAATATTTCCAACGTGCATTATACATTCTCTTGTGTCTGTGAATATACTTGGCAATTTATAAGACTTGAGTTTTTTTAAGAGTTTAAAGAAATGTTTGGGGATCTTGGAAAATAATGTTACCTTATGGGTCTACATTAGTGGTTCTCAACCTGTGGGTCGCGACCCCTTGGGGGCCAAATGACACTTTCACAGGGGTCGCCTAAGACCATCGCAAAACACAGGTATTTACATTATAATTCATAACATTAGCAAAATTATAGTTATGAAGTATGGTTGGGGGTCACCACAACATGAGGAACTGTATTAAAGGGTTGCAGCATTAGAAAGGTTGAGAACCACTGGTCTACATGGTCTTACCTACAATCTATGAGGTTTGCCTTAGGTGGTGATCAAGGTTCCTTCTATCCTTAATATCCTCTAAGAATGGGTCTCTTTTGTTTCAAACTTCGGTGTGCGTGAGAATCACAGGGTGCTTGTTAAAAGTGCAGAGACTCAGGCATCATTCCTGGGGGTTCTGGGGTGAGGTTGAGAATCTGTGTCATAAAGAAGCAGCACAGCCTTCTGGGTGCCCTCATTTTGAGAAACACGTTTGTGCTTTGATAGTCTTTGCTTCTGATCATTTCTTCCCTATTAACTGTCACTCTGGAAATGTTAGCCGCCGAGGGAAACCTAAACAAGCTTATTAAACCCTGTATTTGTACATAAAATAAGACATGAAGTTCTAATCTCAGTCCTGGGTAGGGGTAGGGGTGAGGGGAGGACTTAACGTTTCTTTTCTTGTAGTCTGAAGTACCTACATTTAAGAATGGCCATCTTATTCCCTGTTGGGGGGTGTTTTATTCCTTTGTCATGCTCCTTGTATTACTCCCCAGGACAAAGGACACATTACTGTGTACATATCTTCACATTTTATAGTGAGATTTGTAGTCAGAGCTATCCATGACTTTTTTTCAAATTTTTCTTCAATGTTTAGACTGTTTTAGTGAGATATAATTCACATACCATAAAATTCATCCTTTTAAAGTGTACAATTCAGCGAATAAAGTACAGTTTGTGAATTTATAGAGCTGTGTGCAACTACCACATCTTCTAATTTTGCAACATTTCCACCCTCCTCCCAAAAGAAATCCGGGGCCAGCTCGCAGTAACTTCTGTTCCCACTTCCAGACCCATTCACCAAGAATTCACTTCTTGCCGAGACCGGTTTGGCTCAGTGGATACAGCGTCAGCCTGAGGACTGAAGGGTCCCGGGTTCGATTCTGGTCGGGGGCATGTATCTTGCTTGTGGGCACATCTCCAGTGTGGAGCGTTCAGGAGGCGGCTGATCGATGTCTCTCTCTCATCAATGTTTCTGACTTTCTATCCCTCTCCCTTCCTCTCTGTAAAAAATCAATAAAATATATTAAAAAAAAAAGAATTCACTTCTCATGTCTATGCCTTTTATGGACATGGCACACACATGGGGTCATGCGGTATGTGGTCTTTTGAATCTGGCTTCCTTCACTTACTGTTGTTGAGGCTCAGCCACATTGTAGCATGCATCATATTGCCAAAGAATATCCCATGGTATGGATGTGGTACATGTTATTTATCTATTCACCAGTTAATTGGATATTTGGATTGCTTCCACTTTTGGGCCATTATGGCTAATGCATACACGGAGTTTTAATTTCACTTGGGTAAGTTACCTAGCAGTCGAGTTGCTGGGTCGTCTGGTGAATCTGTGTTTTGAAGTGGCAGTTTCAAATATTGCAGTTCTACCAGCAATGCGGGCTCTATAGTTTTTCCACATTCTTGCCAGCACTGGTTACTGTTGGATAACGCCCCTTACTGGATATATGGTTTTCAGATAGTTTCTCCTAGCACGTGGCTTGTTTTTCACTTTTAAAGTGGTGTATTTTGAAATGCAATGTTTTTCATTTTGATGAAGCCCAAGTTATCATTTTTTTTCTTTTATAGTGTACTTTTGGAGTGTCTCAGAAGTTTTTGCCTACCCCAACATCCGTGGCTTTGTGAGGCTTACCTAAAATGTTATAGGTTTTTGGGCAAAACCTGTTTGGCTCAGTGGATAGAGCATCAGCCTGGGGACTGAAGGGTCCCGGGTTTAATTCTGGTCAAGGGCATGTTTCTTGGTGGCGGGCACATCCCTAGTGGGTGGTGTGCAGGAGGCGGCTGATCAATGTCTCTCTCATTGATGTTTCTGACTCTCTATCCCGCTCCCTTTCTCTCTGTAAAAAGTCAATAAAAAGATACATTAAAATGTTGTAGGTTTTGTTCAGTATGGAATGACCAGTGATACCTAGTATACATAGTGCCTTGTTTAAACAAATTAAAAGTTAATTTTCAAGTTTGTGACTTGAACGTCAATGAAAACCTGCCAGCTATTACCCTCAAGTCTTGAGGATATGCCAGGACCGGTTTGGCTCAGTGGATAGAGCATCAGCTTGCGGACTGAAGGGTCCCAGGTTCGATTCTGGTTGGGGGCATGTATCCTGTTTGCAGGCACATCTCCACTGTGGGGCTTGCAGAAGGTGGCTGATCGATGTCTCTTTCTCATTGATGTTTCTGACTTTCTATCTCTCTCCCTTCCTCTCTATAAAAAATCAATAAAATATATTTTTTTAAAAAAAGAAAAAAGTCTTGAGGATAACCAAAGCCATGCCATCACACCAGGCCATGTCCTTCTTATTCTCTGCCATCAGCCGAGGAAGGAGAAGGTGTTTCCCTTGTTGCACCGTGAGATAGCACACTCCCATCCTTACTCTAGTTTCAGAGCCTGGTGTGGGGACCCTTACCCCAAGCTCCAGAGTCGCGGGAACACAGCCATGACCTCTGGCAGGTTTCAGAGGGAGCTGCCAGGACAGTAGCTCGCAATCAGACACGTCTCCCCTAAAAGAAAAGGAAATACTACCTTACAGTCTTGTCAAGAGAACAAGCTGGTTGCAGCCTCTGTAGGCAGAGATCAGCCTCACTGAGGAGCTGACAAATTTGACACTTGTCCTCAGTCCTGTTTCTATCCTTCTTTGTCTAAAACACTAAACAGTATATATTCTCTTTTAGTTCTAGATTTTTTTTGCTCTGAGTTCACACTTGGGGAAATGTTATCAAGTCCTGCTCCAGGACTGCCTGAGTTTTACTTGGTACTTTTGTCTCATGAACAAATAAAATGCACATCTAATAAAAGCTTCTATAAAATGTATTATTCCCCAACATTGTAATAGCTATTCCTACAAGTGAAAAAATGTCTAGTAGTTGGCTATATGCTTTCACCAGTGTGATCACATTCGATCCTCGCGTTGCTGTGAAGAAATAGTCCTTTCTTATACTAGTAGGTGAAAAACATGACTCATCAGAACTCATTGATTTCCAAATATAGGACTTCTGAAACCAAATTTGATGCCTTTTATGTAGCACCATGCTTTCTCTCCAAAGTAATAAAAGGGAATTTTGATAGTTTTAAGAAAATTAGATATGCCATTTTATATTAGGCCTATGGCTAATTTATGAACAAGCCTTTGCATATTGAATGAAACCTGCAGAAAATGATATATTCGCTTAGGGTTGATTTCCTTCTTAAACCTCTATTTCTGATGACAGTGTGCAGTGTTTTATTTCCTGGGGAAGGGATTCCAGATGGTGGACGGTAGGTAGGTAAGATTTGTGGCGGTAGCTAGAGTAGAGAGTTCCCGAAGGTGGAAACACCCTTTAGCCACTAAATTTACACAGTGCTCAAGGCTGGTCTGAATAGATTTAGGCTGTTTGAAGTACCAGGAGGACATTAAAAAAAATCCTTATTCGAGGATATATCTATCTATCTATCTATCTATCTATCTATCTATCTCTATATCTCTATATCTATATCTATATCTATATCTATATCTATATCTATATCTATGTCTATAGCCTTTGTTTTAGAATGTTGTCTAAGACATTTTGAAACTCTAAATAAACATTGTTTCTTGCTTCAAAGATTTCAGGTGTTTTATAGCTATATCTATTTATAGATACTGAGTCTACCCAGAGATATATATTTAAATTTATTTGAGAGAGAGGGGAGAAGAGAAGAGAAGATAGAAACATGTATCAGTTGCCTGCCATAGGCGCCCTGACTGGGGATTCAGTCTGCAAACTAGGTATGTGCCCTACCAGGAATTGAACCCGCGGCCTTTTGGTGTATGGGATGATGCTCCAACCGAGTCACCTAGCTAGGGCCCAATAAGATGTTTTCTTCACCAAGGGAGCAGAAGGCCCAAGTGTATTTCCACGTGAGTTTAGCTTGACCGCTATAACTGGATGTTTCCTTCTTCTTTCCATTAATTCCATCTTTCCAGACCAACATTTCCCCGTTTACTATTTGGCTTAGGACAGTTGTTATCTAAGTGTGGTCTCTTGAGCAGCGGCAGCATCGTGTTTGAAATATAAACCCGGAATCTTCTTACTCAGAATCGCTGGGGACTGGGCCGAGCCATCTGTGTTTGACACACCTTCTGGGATTGTAATGCGTGTTCAGATCTGAGAACCACTGGTGCAGGAGTTCAGAGTAAGGATTCTAGGTGAGTTGTCAAGTTTCAAATGTTAACTCCACCGTTTAGTAGCTATTATAACTGCCACATGCTGACCTAAGTGGTCTTTGGGGAAGTTACTTCCCACGCTGAGCTTTAATTGTCTAGTGTGCGAATGTGTGGGATAAAATGGTAATCACTTCTGCAGGAAGTGGCGGAGACTAAACAAGGTAAGGCAGGTACAGTGCATTACATGGCTGGCATACCTGAAGGGAGCTGTCATGGTTGATGCTGGCTCTGAGTCTCATCGTTACCGGGGCTGTGCTGGATAACCCTCCATCACTTATCCCTGGCAGTTTGAAATTTCACTCCTTATTTCTAAAGCTGGTATTTGCTGGGTGTTCCATTTTCCATAATATGAAAACGAGAGTAGTTTTCACACTAAAATCCCTAGATGAACTATAATTGAAATTTTGCTTATGCCTTCTTTTGTTTTCTGCCATCAAGGCAGTTTCCTATCTGGGGAGAGTATCTCTTTGATAATAATTTAAAGCCTATATTTTAGAATGTTGTCTTAAGACATTTTGAAAGTCTAAATCAACATTGTTTCTTGCCTCAATTTATTGAGCACTTCAAAGATTTCAGGTATTTTATTTTTTAAAATATATTTTATTGATTTTTTTACAGAGAAGAAGGGAGAAGGATAGAGAGTCAGAAACATCGACCAGCTGCCCCCTGCACGCCCCCTACTGGGGATGTGCCCACAACTGAAGTATATGCCTTTGACCGGAATTGAACTGGGGACCTTTCAGTCCGCAGGCCAACACTCTATCCACTGAACCAAACTAGTTATGGGAATTTCAGGTGTTTTATATCTATATTTATTTATAGATACTGAGTCTACCCAGAGATATAGAGAATTTATTGATGCAGATATAGATAGCAAAAGATTCTAAATCTATTATGGCTTTTCTCCTATTAGATTATTATTGTTTTTTTAAAAAATATATTTTATTGATTTTTTACAGAGAGGAAGGGAGAGGGATAGAGAGTTAGAAACATTGATCAATTGCCTCCTGCACGCCCCTGACTGGGGATTTGTCTACAGCCAAGGTACATGCCCTTGACTGGAATTGAACCTGGAACCTTTTAGGCCGCAGGCTGATGCTCTATCCACTGAGCCAAACCGGTTTTGGCCCTATTAGATTATTCTTGTTTCAGTGACAGAGTCTATTCTTTATTAGGAATTCCACCAACATACCCTGTACTTCCAAAAAATCCAGGGTGAATTTTCATTTATTGGAGCATTTTCAGAGCCTTTGCAGGAAACAGTACTTGGGCTCTTTGTATAACTGGACCTAACTTTGCCTACATAGTTATAGTTGTTTCCAAAGTCACCCAGAATCCTGGTAGTACACCATTCCATCCTGGTGATTTACTTTATTTATTTTTCTCTTAGGCCCAATACAACCTTCGTATTTTCTGATTTAGCAATTTGAACTAATTGCTTCAGAAGAAAATTTGTATCCAAAATATCCTCTTCAGTATCACCTGTCAGAATTTGGGTTCCTTTTCTTTTGTGTCTTTTATTCATCCATGTATTCATGTCCCATTGATTCTTTGGCTGAGTTTCTGCCAATAATAATTAACGAGGGCAAAACTACCCAGCAACCATAAATTCTTCAAAGTGTTCTTTTTCTTTTGTAAAAAACATTCCTTAAACCAGTGGTTCTCAACCTTTCTAATGTCACGACCTTTTAATACAGGTCCTCATGTTGTGGTGACCCCCTCAACCATAAAATTATTTTCGTTGCTACTTCATAACTGTAATTTTGCTACTGTTATGAATCGTAATGTAAATATCTGTGTTTTCCGATGGTCTCAGGCGATCCTGTTAGTGGTTCTCAACCTGCGGGTCTCGACCCACAGGTTGAGAACCACTGCAAACTCTTCCAAGTATTTTATGAATTTCATCTGACCTTATCCCCCGTTAGGACAGCATTTATTTCACAGTGCTTTGTTTTTGCCAGAAATAAAGGGTTCTGTGGTCAAGCTGGTATGGGAAAGGCTACATACTTATACATACTTAACTCCATGCCCCACAATCCTGCTAGGAATAGTTAGTGATTCATAATTCACAGTGGCATTTTAAAAGATTTTGAGATGTCCTATATAAACAATCCATCTTAGCTTTGACCTGTATTTTTCCCCTAAATAAATACTTATTCACATCCTATGAAATAGTGTGTTCCTTAGAATACCTTTGTAACCTTTGAATTTATGAGTTTTCTTATTCTCTTTTGGACAAGCTTTATGTTTTTAGATGTATTTTTTTTTATCACTTCACCTGTTTGTTTTTTCTAATTCAACATGCTGGGTCATCTTTTCTTTTCCATTTTTAACATTCATTTGAAAATTTTGTGCCCGTATTTATCTTGAACTTTCTCTAACATATTTGAAATTACTTCTTTTCTTTTATTGTAATGTGGTCTTTGAGTGACCCCTATTTTTGTCATTTTTTCTTTAAAGTGTTAGTTCTGGATTGGGTCAGCTTATAATGAATAAAATAAGTTTTAGGTCCTGTACTTGTGAATATATTTTTTATCTCTCTATATTTTTCTTGTGTTTATTTTTTGACAGGTTTGTGTGACCAAAGTTGAACTTTTCTAATGACATTTACTTTGAACAAAAGGATAGTTTTGTTCATTACTTACCTTTCTATGTTTTATGTTGAAATGGCTATTTAGTATTTTTAATAAGAATATTAGATTGGTTCTACTGGTGGTTATAGTGTTGTTGTTTTTTTGTCATTTTTGTTATTTGCTTAATAGTTCATATGAGATTTTAAAGCTTCAATGCTTGTGACAGGCAATACTAGCTAAAATAGTACATTAACATCTATATTTCCCTATTAACCTACCCAGATATTAAATTTTTCTCTTCAAAATTTGTACCAGAAGTTGATATTGCCTTACAATTTTTATTCAGACTGTCTTTGCACTTGCTTTCTTCTGCTCGAAGGCTCTTGTCAAATGTCTTTTTCTCAAGAGACCCAGACTTACCACTACTGTACCTTTAAAGCTGCAGTACCCCTTTCCAAGTACTACCTATTCCCTTCTGTATTTTCTCTTTGTCTTGTGCACTGGTCAATGGGTAACATACTAGGCTTTTAATTGATGCATTATATTTTCTCTCCCTTAATAGCAGATAAATTCCCGAGGGCAAGTGGTTTCATCTGTTTCGTCCTTGCTTTACCCATACTGTCTAAAACAGTGTGAAATATTACAGGTGCTTAATACATTTTTGATTGAATGAATAAGTATAACCTCAGTAGGTGTAGAAACTGCATTCCATAAAATTCAATATTTATTCATGATAACAAAGTCAACAAACTATAATTAAAAGGTACATTCAGCAAACACGATATTTAATGGTGAAACATTGAAAGCATTCCTTTTAAATATTGGAAACAAGATACATACGCTTTTAGCAAGGCAAGACAGTACTTCTATGCAGTAGTATGTAGGAAGTCCTAACTAAACTAATTTAGGAAGTAAAAAAAAAGTAAGAATTCTAAACATTGGAGAGGAAGAAGCAATGCATCACTAGTCATTGAGGATATTTTGTTTGCATAAAAAACCCAAAGAGCCAAGACTGGTTTGACTCAGTAGATAGAGTGTTGGCCTGCAGACTGAAAGGTCCCAGGTTCGATTCATGTCAAGGGCATGTACCTTGGTTGCGGGCACATCCCCAGTAGGGGGCGTGTAGGAGGTGGCTGATCGATGTCTCTCTCTCATCCATGTTTCTGACTCTCTATCCTTCTCCCTTTCTCTCTGTAAAATATCAATAAAATATATTTAAAAAAAACACCAAAGAATCTACAGATAAAAAATATTAGAATGAGTGAAATAGGTTAGGCAATGGGCTAAAACAAAATCAACACTATATAAAACCAATTGCATTTTCCTATTCTACTTTAACTATTTAGAAAAGGCAATGAGATACTATACTTACCAGCATTTGGTGTTGTCATTGTTTGGATTTTCATTTTTGTAATAGGACCATTGTTTTAAATCACAGGAAATAAAACTAAAGGAAATAATTCAGGTGTTCATTAATAGAATAGAAAAATTGAGGGTTTAGGTATGTAATAAGTTGGCATAAAACTGTACACACATTGTATCAAAGCCAATTTGCTGCTTTTGATATTGAACTATAAATAGGTAAGATGTAACCAGTGGAGGAAATTTGGTGAAGGACACACAGGACTTCTCTGTACTATTTTTTTCAACCCCCTGTACATCTATCATGTTTTTCTAAATGAAAAGTAAAAAAATATTGAGAGTTGTTTTCTTGTAGTGAAATGCTCTCCAGCTATAAAAAGCAATTAACTATTGATAAAAACCACAGGACCACCCCCCAAAAACTTCATACTGAGTTAAAAACTAATTTGCCTAAGAAGATATCGCATAAAGCTTGCAACACACAAGCTAAACAATATGTTATTTTGAGAAACAACTGTGATAAAACTACCAAGAAAAGCAAGTGAAAGATAAGAAGCAAAATTGAAGATAATGTTTATCTCAGGGGGTAGGGAGGATATATGAACAAGAGAAAGGATTTAGGGATTCTCAGAGGCGATTTTAATGTTCTTTTAAAAATCTTATCAATCGCCATCTTAAAACAACTCTTTGCAGAAGTCTCAAAAACGCATAAACCTCTGTATTTGGAGGGAAGGCTGGGGAGGGTGTGTAGGTAGGAGGTAGTCAACCAAAGACCTTGTATACATATATGCATAACCCATGGACACAGACAATAGGGTAGTGAAGGCCTGGTGGTGGGGGTGGGTTAAAGGGGACTATGGGGGGAAAAAGGAAACATATGTAATACTTTCAACAATAAAGATTAAATACACACACACACACACACACACACACACACACACACGAAACAAAAAAAACACACGCACAAACCTGATTTTTAGCATTTAATAATAACTTTTTTTGGGTAAAGAATAAAATTAAGTGAAAGTTAAATAGATTTAGCAACATTAAACATTTTTGATCGATCATGTGATTCTAGAGCATCTAAATGAAAATTGGGTTGTATAGACACACTGCAGTCAATTTTATAACACCAGAAAAAACAACTCAGTACCTATTAGCAGTCACTTCCCAACAACACCCCCTGCCCCCACTCTGCGAATATGCTCAAAACAACTAAATTATACTAAAGGAAAATATTATATGATTCCACTTATGCAAGGTACCTGGAGTAGTCAAATCCATAGAGACAGAAAGTAGCATGGAGGTTCCCAGAGACTCAGGAGGGAGGGGGAAAACAGCTTTTGTTTGGAAAGATGAAAACATTTCTGGAAATGGATGTGGTGATGATTGCACCGCAGTGTGAATGTACTTAGTTCTTCAGAACTCCACCCTTAAAAGCATTAAAATGGTCACAATTCCAAACAAAAAGCAAAACAAAAAACCCTGCACAATTGAATTATATACTTTAAGTGAGTAAATTAAATGGTATGTGAATTATATCTCAATGAAGCTGTTAAAAAAAAAGAGGGAAATTTGGTTCTAGTTTAAATTCTGGTCTGACTCTAACTTTGGGTAAGTTGGTTCTGGTCAATGGTTCTTGAAGGGTGGTCCCTGAGCCAGCAGCATCAGTAGCACTTGGATATTTGTCACAATATAAATTCTCAGACCTCATTCCAGACCTACCCTCTGGAAGCGGGGCCCAGTAATCTGCATTTTAACACAAGCCCTCCAGGGGATGCTGATGTACACAGACTTTTGGGAGCCATTAGGAAGTTCAACTTTCTCATCCAGAGCGTTAGAAGATAAAACAGTGTTTCCCCAAGCCTGATGTATATATTACTGATCGTGTGCAAGATGTTTTTAGGTGATATATGGTACATGTCAGCATTTTAATTTTACTATACATTTATTTTAGTGTTTGTTAGACTAATATAAACACACTTATCTGAGATTCCGAATTTAACCATGGCTAATGGACAGGGTGGATTTATTTTCACTCAAATTACAAAAATTAAATATACTAAGGAGAAATCTGTTTTGAAAACAACAGTTAATTTTAGAAGCCATTTCTTCCTTTCACTTCTTGTAGTATTTTTAGAGGGATAGGCAGATGTTTTTATGTAAGGAACTGATGTGAGACTTGGGGACAGTAAAAAACATTTCGATAATGAGGGGTATATATTTTATAAAAGTCTACCTACATTGTAAATAGCTACAACGTAACTGGCCTTTTGGACTAGCATTTTAAACAACTTTATAGAGTTATAATTCACATAGCATTCAGTTCACCTATTTAAAGTGTACAGCCGAGACCGGTTTGGCTCAGTGGATAGAGTGTCGGCTTGCGGACTGAAAGGTCCCGGGTTCAATTCCGGTTGGGGGCATGTACCTTGCTTGCGGGCACATCTCCACTGTGGGGTGTGCAGGAGGCGGCTGATCGATGTCTCTCTCTCATCAATGTTTCTGACTTTCTATCTCTCTCCTTTCCTCTCTGTAAAAAATCAATAAAAATATACATATATTAAAATAAAAATAAAGTGTGCAACTCAGTGGTTTTGCATATTCACAGAGGTGTGCATTGATTGCCATGTACAATTTTAGACCATTTCGTCACCCCCCCTACAAAGAAATCCTATATATTTTAATTGTTACTCCCCCTCCCTCTACACCCCAACCATAGGCAACCACTTACCTACTTTCTGTTTCTATGGATTTGCCTGCTCTGAATATTTTATATAATTAGGATTATACCATTTGTGATCTTTTGTGACTAACTTCTGAGACTTAGTATAATATTTTCAAGGTTTACCTATGTTACAGTATGTACCAGTACTCTATTTCTTTTTTCTGCTGAATAATATTCCATTGTATTGATATATTGTTTTGTATATCCATTCACCAGTTGGTGGATGTTTGAATTTTTCCCTATTTGGCTGTTAGGAATTATGCTGCTATATGCTTTCATGTACAAGTTTTTGTGTGAATGTATATTTCTATTTCTCTTGGGTTTATACCTAGGAGTGGAATTGCTGGGTCAGATTAATAACTATAGTTAACACTTTAAGGAACTGACTGGATCTAAAAAGCATTCTCATTCCAAGTAAAATTATAATTTTATTTAAAACTGAATATATTTCTACTCTCATTTTTACCGTGACTGATTTTATTTGACATTGGTGTTCCACAAAATATCTCTCCAAGATGATGCTCGGCAAAAATCATTATTAAAATACGTGTTTTTGAAAATAGCAGCTTAGCCACTGCTGTTCAGCATCACCATTTATCATCATTTATCAAAATTGTCACGTCCTTCTGTGACAGGGCTCTTCCCCTGCATATTTTACTGCTGCCTGTGTCATTTAGCATTTAGGGGGAAAAAAAGCTTCCTGCGCTGTTGATAGAATTCACGGTCTTTGGGGGATTGACTTTTACAAATAAATTATATGTTGTTAAGAAACTAATGGTATTTTCTGTTTTCTTTCAAAATTGTCACTTTAAAAAACACGTTTAAAAAAATAAAAACATAACATTTTGGGTTCTAGCTGCATCTGACACATATATTTTGCTAGCCTAATAATATGTTGAAGTTTTAAGAAGAGATTCTTTTTTTAATATAATCAAGAGCTAGCATTCAGTAAATTGTTAATATTTGACTTGGTCACCATGGTTTCTTAAAGGTTTTTGTGCCAAATTAGCTAGCTTAAGATGCCTTTTTTAGACAAGGTTTTCAGGATGGTTCCTTTTTACCTGCTTATGAAATCAGGCTTTAGTACCTTGCTGTTATTAAGAAATATTTGTGGGGGAAAGAGGAAACAACTAAATGCGGGGAGTAGATGGAGAAATAGAAAGAGAAGTGATATCATAGAAAAAAAAGATGTGCCTCGGGGAAGAGAAAGACCAAGTACCAGTTAGACTTGAGCGGATCAGATTTGTTTATTGACAAAGGAAGCTGAGCTTTTCATTGCTCCACTAAAGGAAAACAAGAATAGTCAGACAGCATGAGTCATTCAGTGTCCTTAATCTCTGAATATAGGCCTAGATGATTCTACACGGATAAACTGAAATCATTCTTGATTGTGTTGCTAACAGGGATAACGGTTATCCGATAACCAGTCCTATGCAGAGCAGAGTAGAAAGGGATGTTTATAATGAAGGCTCTAAGCTTCGCAGTTTGGCTCATCTGGGAAGGAGACTCTGAGACAGGGTCAGCAGGTGTCCTTGGGAACAGCTGAGTGGGAGGGAGACAGAGAGTGAGGATTGGACAGGACAGAGGTGTCCCCTTGGCCAACCACATAGGGAGCTATAGAGCTGAAATGGTTTCTTAATGTCGTCCCATGTTTTGCCAACATGACCAAAAATTTACACTTGACCTCCATTTGTCAATGAGTGAGGCTGTCTTCCGTTCCCCGAAGGTGTGACCTTGAGTGAGGCAGTCTGAAGGTCAGGTAATTCTATTCGTGAAGAGGGTCACAGTTGGGACAAGAGGTTCTTCCGTAAAGACTGGCCTCAGTACTGTTTCTCCCATATCCACGGCCTGCAACCAAGGTACATGCTCTTGACCAGAATCGAACCTAGGACCTTTCAGTCCGCAGGCTGACGCTCTATCCACTGAGCCAAACCAGTTTTGGCCCCCCTTAATCTTTACAAAAGCTTTTAAAAATAATTATTTCTTTCTGTTTATGAAAGTAGTACAGTTAAATACATCTGAAATGTGTATTTAATGTGAGAATGACCAAATCTAATTTTTGCAGCTTTACCATTAGAGATTAGGTGGCATTAAAAGAGTGAAGTGCATCCATTCATACTGACAAGAGAATATGCTGTCATATCGTAGAATGAAACTACCAGGTTATGTAACTGCCCAGGCATATGCGCTATGACTTTATTTTTATTTACACAAAGCTATGAAGTGCCTACAACACATAGACACACATGCATTCACCAGCGTTTTCATCTTCTGAAGATTGGATTGGGGTGAGCAAGAAGAGAGGAATCCTCATTTCACTTTTTTTTTCTGTGTTTTTTGAAATTGTGATGCATTTGGTATAGATGTGTGCTCAGTAGATGTATGCTTCCTATTGCTGATGTAAGAACTTACTGCAAATTTGGCTTAAAAACAATATGCATTTATTCCTTATGGTACTGAAGGGCAGACTTCTAAAACGGGTCTCACTGGGCTGAAATTGGGATGTCAACCACGTTGGTTTCTTTCTAGAGCCTCTAGGGAAGAACCCCTTTCCTTAGCTTCTAGAGGCTGCCTGCATTCCTTAGTGTGGTCCCCTTCCTCCTCCTTCAAAGCCAGTGGCTCCTTTTTCCCCGTATAAGGATGCTTGTGATTACATTAGGCACAAGATAATCCAGATAATCCAGAACAACCTCCTGATCTTAAAGTCAGGTGATGGGGAACCCTCATTCCACCTGGGGTCTTACTTCCCACACCCCCTGTAGCATAACATAGTCATAGGTTCCAAGAGTAGCTATTTGGAGGCCCATTATTCTGTCTACCACAATAAACCAGTTAAAACAATGGCCTTCTCTCCACTTGTATGTTAGCTCTTTCTACTTCTTATTCAGAGAATGTCAGGTACGTAAGAGAAAAATAGATGGGCAAATATGTAATCAACACATAATTACTCTTTAGTTTATAGAGTATTTTTAATAAAGCCTAGTAAGAGATCAAGCAGTCAAAGCCATCTTGGTTAGAAAAATGTAAATCTTATGTTCTTGCATTTTTTTAATTGGCTTCTATTCTAGTCCCTACTATTAAAATGTAATAATTCCTTTTCTGGTCTCCTTTCCGCTTTTCTGGGAGATAATTGAAAGTGGGGGCTGTGTTCTTAATTTCAATTTTCCGTCCATTCAATGAAGCATCTTCTATGTCCAGGTATTTTTTGAACCTTTTGATATGTCTGCAGACAGAATCCAGCAAAGTTTCAGTGCTCTGTTGGGGGAAGATAGTCTAATGAGATGAGTAGAAAAATAACTAGAACAGGCCAAGAAGCTTCGTGGGTGCCAGGGTCGGGATGGTTTGAATTCTGAATAAATGATCAGAGTAGGCCTTGTTAGGAGAAGAGTATCTGAGTTGAGACTTGAAGGAATTATTCAAGTGGCTAATTGGGGAATTTGTGTTGGAGACAAAGGGAATAGCCAGTGAAAAGTCCCTGGATAGAGACATTCCACGAATGTTCAGGGAATACAAGTAGTTCACGTATCTTTAAAAAATAATCTTTATTGTTGAAAGTATTACATATGTCCCCTATTTCCCCCCACCCCCATTAACCCTTTCTAGCTCATCCCACCCCCTGCCCCAGGCCTTCACCACCCTATTGTCTGTGCCCATGGGTTATGCATATATGCATACAAGTCCTTTGGTGGATCTCTTTTTACCCCTGTCCCCCTCATTACTCCCTCTGCCTTCCTTCTGAGATTCAACAGTCTGTTCCATGCCTCACATATCTTTTAACATGAATCAAGTCTGGGTTTACCTGACCTGCGAAGTAGTAGATGGTTCAGTGTGAGATGGTATGTGAGCTTTCTCTAGACACAAGAGAGCCTTAGATGACCTAAGTAAGTGTTGAAACGTATGTTGAGGGTTGAAATGTGAGTAGGAACCAGCAATTTAACAATACTCATTTATAACTTTAAGCCTTTTCTTGAACCAGAAACCTCAGTGTTTTATGATAATTTTAGATTCCCTGAAGATGTAACTTGGGTTTTGTTTTTTTTAAAATATATTTTATTGATTTTTTTTAAAGGGAGAGGGATAGAAAGTCAGAAACATCAATGAGAGAGAGACATCGATCAGCCGCCCCCTGCACGCCCCCTACTGGAGATGTGCCCGCAACCAAGGTACATGCCCCTGACTGGAATCGAACCTGGGACCTTTCAGTCCGCAGGCCAATGCTCTATCCACTGAGCCAAACCAGTCTCGGCATAACTTGGGTTTGACAATTATCCAAGATCTACCTTATATTTTACCTCAGGAAAGTGATGTGAACTGTGTTATTGCTTCTTGTTATTTTTGGTACAACTTTTCAGAAAGGCCTTAGCTGAACTGTAGGACAAAGCTTGTGGTGACCATCATTGCTGATCCATGCCCCCATCCCCTCTCTATGGTTCTTTGCTTTTTCTCAGGGACTTTGTTGTCATAACTCCTCTCTCAGTGGGTTATGTGATATGTGTGTGTGGGGGGAGGAGGGGATGGAGGGATGTTTTTGATTTAGCATATGTAAATTCTGTAATCTATGGACCTTGGATGGAGATGGTAAAAACAGAAATCTTCCTCACAAGCTATTTTGAGAAAACACACAAGGCATTGAAATTTACATTTTCAATTAAAGCATAGGGAAGCCACTCACAACACGAGTGCAGAAGTTGATGATGTTGCTTATTGTGTTATATCAGGTTATAGACCCTCATTTTACAGTTATTTCTGTGAAATGCAGTAAAAAAGGAAAGCCTAGCACCATAGCAACCCCCGTGAAATGAGGCATATGCTGTTTCTAAGACTCACAATATGTTTTGCTGATACTGTGATTGCTCATAAACATGTTTGTGGTAGGTGCTGTCTGAAGCAGGGGCTGCTCTCCTATGGAAATCCTTCCATGAACATACTAGTTTCTGGTTCCCCTTGAGGAAGATTGAAGCTTTTTTTTTAGGCTACGTTAGATAATTTGATACTTTAAGTTTCGAGAACCTCATCGGTGGCTGATAAGTGTCTTTCTGCCCTATGACTGTTCTGCCACCTTAGCTTTAGAGGACACTGGGACATCAGTCTCTCTTTTGAGGTGGGATGGAGGTGAGATGTAATGAAGCATGTATTCTGTGTCCCATACTTAAGCCGAATGGATAAATCATCTTGCTCTCTCTTAAACAGCATTGGATGTGAAGTCTGACCTAGGGTCACACGCCGGGTTTGTCATTATAAGCTTTATGACTTTGGTCTGAACACGTCTCTGAATCTAGAGAATTGTTCAGTTGCTAAATTAAAACCAATATAGAAGATCCTTTGATGTAGCTGAGTGTGCGGTATCTGCTGAGAGCTCAAATACACCTTCATTCTCTCAGTGGAGAAGGTTTACCTGTGGGAAGGGCCAAGGCTGCTTTTGAAGAAGAGTGAGATTAATGGCAAGTTTGGGAATATGACTTAGAAGGAAGGCCTATGAGGAGGCAATCATTCTGTGATCTGGTTTGTGGGGCATTGTAATTGGAAGTGTGTGAAAATAATGATTCGAAGTCAGTGGAACCAAGTGACACTTGCTGCATCTAAGCAAGTATTTATTTTTAAAACAAATGCCTTTGTTTCTTATTATCTGATCCTATTACATAAATCCCCATCTTCTTACCCCCTTTGTCCACCTCTACCCAGCTCCTGCCCCCTCTTCCCTCTGGCAATCACCATACTGTTGTTGGCTCTATGGTTTATGCATATATATTCTTTGGCTAATCCCTTCACCTGTCATCCAGTTCTCCCTCACTCTTCCCTCTGACAGCTATTGGTCTTTTCCATATAACCATCTCTCTGTCTCTATTTTGTTCATCAGTTTATTTTGTTCATTAGATTCCACATATAAGTGAGATCCTATGGTAGTTGTCTTTCTCTGTCTGGCTTATTTCACTTAACATCATACCCTCAAGGTCCATTCATGCCTTCATTTTTTTTCATTCAGGATCCCAGACTAGGGAACTACAGTTGTCTTCTGAAAAACACTAGGCATGATTTATATTACTGCCCTTAAAATGAAATAGTCCAAATTTTGTGAAGAAATTATTTAGGGAAATAAACCATACCTCCATGTTATAAACATCTCTCTTGACTGTTTGACTTCTAATTTTGGGAAAAGTGTATGGATATTTTGTTTAAGGAAATTACTTGGGAGAATCTCTTAGGAATAACCTAATTTAGTTTGTGTGCAGATGTGAGAATTAAGTTTCCTTATAAACAAACCATTCTATTTTTTTAAGTTCAAAATATAGGAGAATAGAAAGTAGATTTTATAGTTTGAGGAGCTTGTTATTATTTATCCAATAAGTGTGAGTAAGTAGCAATTATTTAGAAAAAATGATAAAGTATCAGAAAATATTAGGATCTTAATATTATGGCATTAGAAGTAACTGATCACTTGATTTGATATACAGAACATATCACATCATTCAATCCCCTAACTGTAAAATAGTAGAAATATTTGTTATTTTAAGGATTAAAAGATAATTCATTCATTCAAAAATACTTATTATGCATATGTACTGAGGTATATGCAGGCTCTGAGGATGTATCTCTGAACTAGAAAAGAGAAACTTCTAGATTTATTGGATTTTATAGAGTAGGAGGGAAGAGGCGTTACCCCAGTGATGACAAATATCATGAGAAATTTTGAGGCCCTCGCTATAGTGGGTATCAGACCTAATGCAGTTCCCAATAATTGGGGTGGAAGAGAAATAGAACCAATGTGTGTTGGATGTCTCACTGAATTGTAACATCTATTATATAAACTGGATCTAATTCTCCCCTTTTTACAGCTGGGAAAAAGTTGTGTTCTTGTAGGTCTGTAACCAAATAATGTTTATGAAAGAAGTTAATGCATAAACTTAAACCTAGAGCAGTCTTGTAGTTTGCCCAAGGTCTTCTGCAAGGTAGTGACAGATGTGGGTCTAGACCTGTTCCTGACTCTAGCCCAGGGCTCCTTCCTTTGTACCGCACTGCCCCTCAGAGTGTGGTAGGCATGGACAGTTGTCCCTCCCTGTATGCAGGGGATTTGTTTCCCAGCGGATGCCAAAATCTAAGGATGCCCAAGTCCCTTATATAAAATGGCATATATAATGGCATATATAATGTTTGCATGTGAGTACGGGTATGCTCCTGTATACTTGTTGGTTTATTTATTTATTTTTATTGATTTCAGAAAGGAAGGGTGAGGGAGAGAGAGATAGAAACATCAATGATGAGAGAGAATCATTGATCAGCTGCCTCCTGCAGGCCCCACACTGGGGATTGGGCTCATAAACCCAGGCATGTTTCCTGACTGGGGATTGAACTGTGACCTCATGGTTTATAGGTTGACACTCAATCACTGAGCAACACTGGCCTGGCTGTTTCTAAATACTCTAAATTATCATTAGATTTCCTACAATACAATGTAAAAGTTATGTTATATTGTTTAGGGATTGAAAGTCTGTACATGTTTAGTATAGAAACAACCATGCCCGCCACAACATAACATTTTCCCCCTGAATATTTTCTACCTGCAGCTGACTGAATCTGTGCATGTGGAATAGTAGATGTAGAGGGCTGACTGCATGTGTATGGTAGATAGGAAAGGTGCGGTTTTATGTATTCCACACTTTCCAATGTGAAATCTTTTCACACATTGCAGATGCTTTAATAATGATGAAGCCAGGACTCAGAGCATAATCAGTTTTAATTCCCATTACTAGCTCTAGATATATTCAATTACCCAGATAGATTGACTTTGAGCTGGGGATTTAGTGTATTAAAAAATAGGATCCAATTTTGGGACATTTTCTCTCGCAAGGTATTGGTAGTGAGGTAAGTTCCAGCCAGAATTCAAGGTCATAGATAAAAAATTTAAGGGTGTCTGAGAGAGAAGGTGTATATGTCATCTTGTCTGATATATGGGTCATGTGGGAGATTTTTTTTTCTTTGAAAATTGAGTTGTTGGAAACCAATGCTCCTCTAACTACAGTTGAAATCCTGCAGCTGGTAAACCTTTGGTAGTTTCAATTTCTTTCTCAAAGAACACATCTGTTCTAGGTATTTGTAGTCTAGTTGTGTGTGGGTTACACATCGTAATTAGTAAAGCTATAATGACTATCTTGGGATTTTATAAAAACTCCATAAATTAAAAATGAACATTTAGTGATTCCCATAATAATTTCCAGGTCAGTTTTTACCTTATTTCATGTATCCACCAATTCTCATTTGCCTTTTTAAAAAAAATTAAATCTTTATCATTGAAAAGTATTATGTATGTTCCCTTTTTTTCTCCATTGACCCCTTCTAGCCTGTCCCTACCCCAGGCCTCAGGCCCTTACCACCCTATTGTCTGTGTCCAGGGGTTATACATGTATGCATACAATCATGATTTCCTTGATTGATTTCCTTCTGCCCACTCACCCACCTCTGCCTTCCCTCTAAGGTTCCACAGTGCGTTCCATGCTTCTCTGTCTTTGCTCTATTTTGTTCATCAGTTTATTTTGTTCATTAGATTCCAAATATGATGAAGTTATATGATATTTGTGTTTCTCTGACTGGCTTATTTTCGCTTAGCATAATACTCTCCAGGTCCCTCCGTGCCCAATTGTCTTGAAAGTATTTTTATCTCAACATTATTGATAAGGAATTACTTTGAGTGGATGGGTTTCTATCTTTTGGGTCTGGAAAGCAGAAGAGTTCATGTTGGAGGGCTCTCCTGTGCAGTACCTACTGCAGTGCTTGGCAATGTCTCTACCCAAAGAAATGACATGGGCTCCCAAAATCTTCTAGGAGTTTTATAAGACAGGAGAGGTATTAACAGCACCTGCGTCCCTTTTGTAATTTATTTGGACTTCTAAAACTACTGTAGTATTACTAATAAGACATATGCCTGACTTATTAAAAGTCAACTGCAACTTTATATCTCTCAAATCTGCTAATAATATACCCAAATAATTAGTATTCTAAGACTTTTAAATGGAGATGCTCCCCGAAATAAGACATATGTTGGCATTACCATTACAGTACTTTGGGCTTGTATTTTTCATCAGCTAAAGCTGATGAATGGGTGACAAGATAGACCAATCTCATTCTGATTTCTGATCAGGAGTCCATTGCTATAAAAGGTGAAATGTGCTTATATCTGTATCCCTAATACTTCTTTACTTCTGTATAGGAGTGTTTCTTTCCCAAGCACTTAAATATTTGTTAGATTTTACAATTGCAACCGTTAGAAGGCAGACAAGCTAAAGTTGACAACTATAGTTTTTCTCATGACAAGAACCAGTTGTGATTTATTACCATTTAGAGGATGCCAGTGATATGGCCAACAAGGGTGTGTGTATATATATATATATATATATATATATATATATATATATCCTTTATCTTACAGTAAAAAAAAAAACATGGTAAAAATCTGTTTCAGGACCAAGAAGAGTATCCTATCCTTCACTACAATTTTCTTTTTAGTAAAGAACCCTTAGGCTAACTTTCTATAATGTTTGGCTAATGTGTTTGTATGTTCAAATCACCTTAACAAATATGTATTGAGTGCCCGCCTCTTGACCATATTATGTTGGTTTTGAAATGAAAGGCTTTGTGAGAATCCTGATGTATAGATTTGAAATATTAAAAAAAATGGCGTGTTAGTATGTATAGGTCTTTGGTTCTTTAGTTGAATAGAAAGTGCTATGAAGCAACTCATTTTTTTCTTAGCAATTTAGTGATCATCAAATTAAAGATGAAAGGTAAATACAAAAACATCTGTTCACTTTTAATATTAGTAAAGGCTCTTATTTTCACCAGAAATTCCTAAAGACCTTGATTATACTATAGTAAAGTACACCCCGAGTTTGGCTTTTGGGTCCAAGGATACAAGATTTGTGGAAATTATAGATTCTATGAAAGCACAGACTCCCGATAAAACAAACTGTGTGTGCTCTATAGACTTCCAAATACCAGTCTTCAAAGTGGAACAACCTTGTCTTATAGTTGATTCCAACCCAGTGACCTCCATCATTGTAACTACACTGTGATATAACCTATAGAGTATGACTGAATATTGCTGGCAAGCTTATTTGTTGATTGTTTTGAACATTTGCAAGCAGTTCTTTGTTTCCTATTACTTACATTTTAATAGTTTACTGAAATGGGGTACTGAATTTCGACTTCTTTCCCTCTTACTAGAGTTCTCAGAATAGGTCAAGTTCTAATTCGGCATCTTTACTAAGTTGGATTCTTACAGAGCCTGTTGGAAGCTAGCATAAAACTTGTTCCTAGAAATCATTGGCCCAAACACAGTCACATGACTATACTACCAGGCAAGAAAAACTGGGATTTGTAGTTTTTAAGCCACCCTTTTGAATAAAAACATCAGGGTTCTGGTATTAAGAAAATGTCTACTGCTTAACTGCCCAAGTAATTCCTCCCCACCCGCGCCCTTAATTTCTTTCTAAAACTCAGATGGATGATCTGGCTGTATTCTTTTTCCTGACCTCAATATGGCGTGATATTGCACTTCATGCCTGAGAGGAGGATCCTTCAAGTCTTTTGAAGTTTTAAATCCTATTAGCTCTGTAGAAGTATCCTTGAGGCAAAATATTTTTTAAAAGAGGTGTTTTGTGTTTTCTTTTTTTAAAAATTTAACATTCAGTTGTAGTTATCTGTGCAAACTGATCCATGCCGAACAAACAGTTCTTAGAGGAACAGGAACCCTGGGACTGAAGACTCAGTCCGTTGACTGAGAGTGGCAGAGGGGCTTTGCAGATAAAAACTGTGGCTGTGACCAGAAGAGGGGACATGGAGACTGAGAAAGCCAACAACAGACACATAACCATTTCTGGAAGATGTTATTTTTTCTTCTTTCCCTTTTAAGGGTTTTCTTTTTGTTTCTTTAACAAACAAAACATTTTCTGCCCTTAATCTTTCCATTAAGAAACACACCATCTAGAATAGTTGACATAGGTGCTTCTGTGAATACACCACCTCTGTGGTCTCCAAAGTACAAGGCCCCATGCAGGCACTCTCATAGATGTTTACCCATGAAATTAGCGAGGTGTCTTCAAAAGAGAGAGTTTTTGGTTTGCCTCTGAGGAAACTTGCAGGCGATGGTGGGCACGAGTGTGGGTAAGACCCTCAATTTAGGGCATTGCAGATCTTTAAGCAGCAGCTTGAATCCTCTGGGTCATATTTTAATCCCTGATACCCAGAGATGGAAAGCCTGCTTTCAGCGTGTGGGTGGTATTCATGAAAGACTTTTGGTTGAATAGGTTTGGAAGGAAGCTCGCATGAATAAATCATATTAGATGGCCCAGTTTCCAGGCAGCCCCAAGTGCTGAGTTCTGGTCTGGAATTAGGATACTTCCGGTGGGGCTAGTGGATCTGCAGCTCCCCAGTTTCAATCAAAACCACTGTTTTCCATTTGCTGCTGAGCAGCAGTCTCTTTGGCTTTTTAGCAGCGTGGGTAACCCAGCATAACCAGAGATGCCTAGATCTGAAAGTATCTTCATGGCAATGTAGTCTCGTTTTGAAACAAATGAAGCAAAGGTGTGGCCCACTCACTCATTTGCCCGAGGCATCTTTAATGGTAGAACAACTGGCAGTAGAACCTTGGTTCACTGCTCTCAGTGCAGTGCTGTGTTTCAGAGCATGAGATTTCTCAGAGAAAATGAGGCTAAACTTGGTGATTTCCCGTGCCCTCCTTCTTTGCTCCTGGTATTTAACAGACTGGAAATCTGCTTGTGTGTGTGTCACATTTTTAGATTGGTAAGAGGCTATTGATAATGGGAATATTCAAGAAATAAGGTCTCTGTGACAGTTTTAAGTAAGCAAAGCATAGAGAGATGGGTTATAGGGTGGGATGGGAGCCATTTGCTAGTTCAAATCCCATTTCTGCAGTTTGTGATTAGACTTAGGGCTCTTCTGTTATCTCGGTAGCTTGTCAACAGACACACTGTTTGATGCTGGAGCTGCTGAACCTAGAGTAGCTTGAATCAGCGAGGAAGAAGTGTTAGTCATGTGAATTCAGGCATTTCTCACGATCAAAGCTTGATAGTTGCACATCTTCCATTTTATCCCCCATGTGGAGGCTCATTGCATGTAGTGATAGCATATTTAGGCTCTTGTGTGGCTCAATGGGGAATATACATGGTCTGGTCTATAGAATTACATGTAACACAAAATTATACAGAGCACAGTCAATCAGCCAAGAGCCTGCCTTTCTTTCCCCGATTCTGAGACTTAGGGTGACTGTAGAAGGCCATTCTGTTGACATTCTTACTCTGGTTGTGATCATGTTTCTAAATCTCAGATGAATCCAATAAAGTATTGTTTTTCTGCAGATTTCTTATAAGTCTATTCCTATGAAAAGTTTTATAAACATTTATAATTCAAACTTAATTCTTTGTTTATTATCAATACAATTTTTGTTGAATAGAGTACAGTTCTAAGACTTTAGATTTCCCCAGGAAAGCCACAATACTCAGACCTGGAGTCCAAATGAAAGCGTGGCCTCCAGGTGGGCCCTTGGTAAGGAAAAGCAAGGATGGAGAGGTAAATCCAGAAAGAAGAGAGAGGGATGTTGCATTGAGGAAGGTGAGCAAAGTGGCAAACAGGTTTATTTCATGGAAAGGAGTAGAATTTAAACACTAGATTTGTTTTTTTTTAAAAAAACATGTGCCTTGCCAAAACCTGTTTGGCTCAGTGGATAGAGCCTCGACCTGTGGACTGAAAGGTCCCAGGTTCGATTCTGGTCAAGGGCATGTACCTTGGTTGTGAACACATCCCCAGTGGGGGACGTGCAGGAGGCAGCTGATCGATGTCTCTCTCTCTCTCATGGATGTTTCTAACTCTCTATCCTCTCCCTTCCTCTCTGTAAAAAAATCAATAAAATATATTAAAACAAAACAAAACATGTGCCTTTTCACCCATCTCCTTCTCCTGTCATCACCAGAGGAAAGAAAAAAAAAATCACCATTATCTGATTTATTCCCTAGAGCAGTGCTTGTCAAACATTAATGCAGATGTGATTAAATGTGCTGGAAATTTTGTAAAATGCAGATTGTGATTTAGTAGCAGTAGGTGGTGATTCTCAACATGTGTTCCTCAGAGCAGTGGCATTGGCGTCAACAGCAGCGTTAGAACTCCGCATTCCTGGGTCTCACCTGACCCACTGGGGTAGAATCTCAGAAAGAGTTTTAACCAGCTCATATGTGATTCTTGTGTACTTTAAGGCTTGAGAGTAACTTGCATTGAGGCTATCTTCCAGGATTTCTCCTCGGACTGTGGGATTCACTAGTCTGTGATTGGGCCTGGCATCATTCAGTGGATATGTAGAAACTGAAAAAACTTGAGCAGAGATCTTACTTTAGGCTCCTCACTGGCTGTTAGCGTCCAGCCAGCTAACTAGTTCTGTTACAGTTCACACTTCTTGGTCTTCTCTATTTTCTATTACAACCCTGATGCCTTCTGAAGCAAATATACCATTTTGTGGAATCATGAATATCAGTAGTGTGGAAAGACACCATTACATGGCAATTGTGTAATACTTTAAAAGGTAGGCGGAAGAAGAAACTAAATATAACACCCCATAAGAAAATATTCTTGCAGATTTAATGGGGTATCAATATTATCTGGGTTTTATATCTTTATATGAGCTTAGTCCCAATTCATAGATGCTTTCAATTATATTAATAATGGTCAGTGGCCAGCCAGTGATCCAGATCGTATGACAGCATGGTTCTCATTGGAGACCAACATGTTTAGCAGTGCCTTCTTGAATGTCCCTATCACTGTTGAAGAAAGAAAAAATATTTATAATGGGGATCTGATTCTCTCAGAATTTAGTTTTCTTAAAATATTTACAAAAAAATGAGTGCTACCTCTTATAACATCTCAACAGCTATATAATGTTTAAAAATATTTTAATTAAAATTTTTAATGTTGACATAATTGCAGGTGTCCCCTTTTAACCTTTTTAATCTCTGAAAGTTTTATTAATTTCCACCAACGTATATAGACATAGAAATGCACACTAGATATTGTTATGATTTTTCAAGTTGTTTACAAGGCCTCCAATATGGATGGGCTGACATGGTGTTTACGTTTTTCTGCTGTAAAGTTTTCTTTTTGTCGAAAGGATCAATTTGTTTTATGAATCTCTGTAAAGCAATGAGAAGAGTCAAACATTTATAAAGGTATTCAACAAGTGTTCCAAAGACAGAGATTTGGGCACACCACTTAGATGCTGATACATTGTGTTCTTTCCATCAAAACATAGCTTAAATTCAAATATGTGTAAGAACTCAAATGAAGATTTAAGGGTGATGCCTTTCACGCTGTAAGATCTCTGATAAAGAATTCACGTCGTGTCTGCTGCAATTTGTAACTTTCCCAGAAGCAATATAGTGTGTTTTCAGTGCTCATTTACAACTTATAGAAATTTACCCATCTTACACACAGAAAATTGGAGAGAAGCAGATGTTTATTCCCGAGCTAGAATTTTGAAGGCCAACAATTAAACATGCTTCTGCCAAAACTTGAACTAAATTAAAAATTTAGCATATAAATTAAAGCTTACTTAAAACTAAATTTATCAAGGAGCTACATTTGCTTTGCATTACTGGTTTTAATTATTCTGAAAAAGGCTTTTATTTTTATAGAGCACTAAAGATTTTAAAAAGTTCTGAACAATTTATTGGACAATTATGCCATTTAGAGTGAGTTATGAAAGTCTTGCTTAAAGGTATGAACTATTAGAACACAGTTGATGAGCTTATAGATGTTAAAGCAACCATTTCCCTCCGCTTTCATATCCATACTCTCAGGAGGCTACAAGAACCTGGTCTGCAGACTGGAAATAAATAAAGCTGTGGGCTGAGATAAATGGAGCATTCTCATCTTTCCTACTCTTTTGTTCCTTTTGTTGGGAATCTGAATTTTGGCATATCTATTCCCAGTCAAATGTTTGTACTCTTAGGTTATTGCCATGGAAGAAAAAGGTGATTATTATTATTATTATTAGTAGCTGTCTACTCTCATCCTATTTGTACAAAGTTGCCTATTTTTTTCTTATATAACAGCACCCATAATTATTTTATGTATTTAATAAATATTACAAGTGTACAATGTGATGATTTGATAAAAATATATGTTGTAAAATATTTACTGCAGTCAAGTTAATTAACACATCTTTCACCTCACTTTTTTTTTTTTTAGTGGTGTCAACACTTAAGGTCACTCAACAAATTTTAAGTATAAAATACAGTACTATGGACTATAATCACCATGCTGTACATTAGACCTCAAAACTTATTTATATCATCTTATGACTGAAAGTTTGTACCCTTTGATCAATATTTCCCAATTAACAGATCCTGGCACACACCATGCTATTGTTCCTATAAGTTTGGAATTTTTTATTGTAAGAATCCACATAAGGGTGATATCATACAGTATTTGTCTTTCTGGGTCTTGCTTATTTGATTTGGCATAATACCCTTCAGTTTTATCGTGTTGCAAATGGCAGGATTTCTTTTCTTATGGATGAATAATGTTCCATTGTATGTATATAGCTATCTCTATATCATCTATATCTATATCTATATCTATATCTATATCTATATCTATATCTATATCTATATCTATATCTATATCTATATCTATATCTACCTATACCTATATCTATATATCTATATCTATATCTATATCTATATCTATATCTATATCTATATCTATATCTATATCTATATCTATATCATCTATATATATATATTTATGTCTATATCTATATCTATATCTGTATCATCTATGCCTATATCTATCTTCTCTATTGGTGGATGGGCACTTAGGTTGTTTTCACACCTGGGATATTATACTTACTTTTGAATTTTTATTTATTATCTGGCTAATACAGAATATTATAAAATAACCTCCAAATAAGTAGAACATTTCTGGTTTTGAATGATAAGGGTATGGAAAGCTGTGTGATGAATTGATATTTTCAAGTGAAATCTACTCAAATGGTGATTTATTGGCCTTGTAACCAAAGTTCCCATCAAACTTGAAAGCTCATTAGCATTCATGACTCTTTTTGATTGGTTAGAAAAATTAGTATGATTCCATCTCTTAAATAAGATTCTGGTTACTTTCCCCTGACTGACCATTAAATAGACACATATTTATGATTTATTGTTTTAAGATAACTCCTTAAAATTCCATGCATATTTCACAGAACACTTAGTTACACGAGGAGAGCAGTTTTCAAAAGAATGTCTCAATTCTGAAAATGTTGTTTCTCTTTTGCTCTTGTATCCTCCATCTTCTACCCCCACCACCCCTCCACTTCTTACCCATTATAGGACAAGAGACGTGATGAAAGATGGAAAATAGTAATTTATGGAGAAAGCCTGTGTTCCATGCTTTATGAAAGTAAATTATAGAAAATTAATGTTGTGACAAGATGATTCTATTTTGATGAATAAAATCACCGAAAAGCTATCAAGCCTCACTGTTTCTCAGCTCAGAGAATTTTTCCTCTCTATTCTGCATCTGGCTTTCTTCACAATTAGTCTTTACCAAAGAGTGATAATTAGGGAGATAGAATTTGGAGCTACCTTGTGAACAATAAAAAAAAAATCACCCATTTTTTTCAGTTGCTAACATTATGTGTACTAACACTTTGTGCTTTCAGAAAGAAAATCCCACACTTTTGTGATTTTCGCCTAATAAAGGGAGTAATCAAACACCAAAATAAAAACAATTGATAACAGCTTTCTGAGCTCCAAGGAACAATGTCCAAAAGAAGTACAATTGCTTGTTTTCTGCCTGGTGACTGAGTTGTGCTACATCTCATAAGCTAAATTAGATGAATAATTTCTTATATCCTGTCAACTTCTTTAGGACAAGGACAGAAAATTAAAATTAAATTTTTACTTCTAATTTAATGAGTGTCTTGCATAGGTGATCATTTTACATGTTTCAAAAATCTGACAGAGGAAATGAATATATAGTAAAAGATTTCCTTCCTATTTCCCAATGTTCTCAATTCCTTTTTCTCCCTCTTCTTCCCACAAAAGCAAAGAAAGACAAATACTATGGGATCTCACTTATGTGTGGAATCTAAAAAAACACACACACAAATCCAACTCCCCCTCGCCCCCCTCAAAAAAAAAACATAATAAAAATTCGAAACTCATAGTTACAGAGAAGAGAGTTATGGTTCCCAGAGGCAGGGGTGAGGGGTGGGGGTGGGCAGAAAGGTGCACACTGACCGTTATAAAATAAGTAAGTCATGGGAATATAATGTACAGCATGGTGAATGATTATACTGTATACAGTATACAGTTATCAATATTGTACTGTATATTTGGAAGCTGCTAAGAGGGAAGATCTTAAAAGCTCTCATCCCAAGAGAAAAATCTTCTTAGCTCTTAGTTCCCTATGCTTTGCATGTATTTGTATACCCTAAGGTAATTTTCTGTTTATCATTATTTCTGAGATCCCCTTCCCCTCTACTTTTCTTGGGCTCTGACAGCTCATAATGGAGCTCTTTACTGTTGACTTCCCCCCACCCTTTTTTTCCTTCTTCTTCTTTTTTTTTAAAAAAAATATATTTTATTGATTTGTCACAGAGAGGAAGGGAGAGGGATAGAAAGTCAGAAACTTTGATGAGAGAGAGACATTGATCAGCCACCTCCTGCACGCCCCCTACTGGAGATGTGCCCGCAAGCAAGGTACATGCACCCAACGGGAATCGAATTTAGGACCTTTCAATCCGCAGGCCAACTCTCTATCCACTGAGCCAAACCAGTCTTTGCTTTTTTCTTCTTCATGGTCTTCCTTTTTAAGGGCATTTGCTCCATTCATGCTATACAATTAACGACAAAAATTTTGGTCCAGTTTTGTTATCTTTTCCATAGCAGCAAAAAGGTTCCTGTGTTTCTTATCTGTTAATAAGTTTTACTGTTTCTTCTCCAGTATTTTCCTCATTGTGACTTTGTGACAGTGCCATTGCCTCGCCTTGTGTGATACTCAATATCAAACGAATAGGGCCTTCTCGCCCCAGCGACATGTACAGCAGAGGTGTTAGGAAGTGGGAGGATCCAGGCAGCCTTGTAAGCTTTACAAATTAAAGGCCTTCTCTTCAGTTGCTTCCCCAGAGGCAAAGTGCTTGCTTCTAATGTGGCTCCTTTATTTGTTCATTTGATTTGATGTGTGTGTGTGTGTGTGTGTGTGTGTGTGTGTATCTCTACCTGCTCTAATTCTCCGCTTCTACTATGTCCAGGAGAACACCATCCCTGCTCATTACCATACTCTCACATTTTAACACATAGTGAGGTCTAGGAATGGCGTTATCTTCTACTTTTTCTGTGAGTTTGTCTGCATAATGGTGTTTTTCCTGGTATTTTTAAAGAATTGTGACTCTTTATTTTCTCTTTTCGAGTTTCTTCTTGCTTCTGCCAGACCTCTAATCTATTGACACGAAAATTTTGCATAGAGTTTTAGCACTTCAGGTTACTACACACGACAAGAAAGTATTTAAGCTGATATGGGAAACCTGCCATGGAGAGGCCATGTTTGCTGCGTTTCTTCACAATTGTTTCTATGTGAGATTGCTTTCTAATCTCAGTGGTTTTAGGGGGTTAACACAATTTTGTGAAGATTATATCCTTCCAAGTTTGCTGAAAACAGAGTTTGTTTTATTTTTTCCCTTGTTATCCTGTTCCTTTAGTATAATATCCAGGAAGTGAAATATTCTCTCTTCTAATCACATGTTTAAGCTAAAAGATTAACACTGACATTTCGTTCATTTTGTTTATTTTAGTTTTTAAAAAGATGGACGGCCATGTAGTTCGAAATGAGCTGTGCATATATTGTTGTGTAGAAAACTAGCCAGTGTTTAGAATGGTAGGGAAGGCTGCTGATTGTTATCTATTTCTCACTTTCGGTAAGTTTATTTACGTTTATGGACTGCTTTGTTACTATGTGATCATATATTGCTTGAACTTAGAGTTTTGTGGAAATGGTCCTTGTTCTGCCCTCATTATGACTAAGCATTTCATGTGCCATGGTTTGAAAAAAGAAAGAACTTTGTATCCTGAGATAAATTATATAAATATGTATGGAAATAATTTATTCACTGAATTTTGCAAAACTAATGTTTGCAGATATGTTAAGTTCCTTGCAGATGTGATGAACCAATGAGGAAACTGCTGGTTCCACCATGAATACAATAATTGTTACCTTGGTAGCCTTGTGGACTTTTTTTTCTCTAAGTACCTGTTGTTAAGGATCTTTACAAGTTAAAGTTCGTAAGTCAAGATACATTTTTGAGTGGTTTTATCTCTGCATTTTCCTTTGACGTGTGACATTTTGCTTATTACAGAAACAAAACCAAAAAAGTATTCCTGCTTATGTAAACATATAGAATTAAGAAAACTCATCCTATATAATAAAGAGCTAATATACAAATGATTATCATGCTCTCACACCATTACACCATAAGGGCTCAGACACTCAACTCTAAGGAGAGAGGAATGGGGATCAGCCAGGCTGTGGCCCGGGAGAGGGACAAGCCACCTGCCCCATGGTCCCATGGACTACCTGTGGCTGTGGTCTGGGCAAAGCCATCTGCCACAGTCCTCTGTGGCTGCGGCCAGCCTGGGTGAAGCTGGCATGGGTCCTAGGTACTTGCAACTGGCTGGAGGAGAGATTCCTGGGTCTGGGATAAGGGAGAGGCAGTTAAGGATGATCAGGTCAGCAGGGGAACAGTTAAAGACAATAAGGCAGGCAGGCAGAAGTGATTAGGAGCGATCAGCAGGCAGGCAGAGAGGTTAGGGGCAATCAAGCAAGCAGGCAGGTGAGCAGTTGGGATCCAGCGGTCCCAGATTGTAACAGGCAGTTGGACATCCCCCAAAGAGTCCTGGATTAGAGAGGGATCCCCCCCTGAATAAATTTTGTGCACTGGGCCTCTAGTTTAATATAAAGCTTAAGATTGGGACCATGATAAAGTCTTGAATTATAAATTCTTACTGCATTTATCAAGGATGATAAAATATAAGAATATAGAAACAAGATGAGGCTCCGTGGGCAAAATGGTGGATATACACTGATTTAGGCCAGAGATTGACTAGTGCTAAAAAAGTGAATCAATTGACATAAACGATCCATGATTAAGTTTAAAATGTCTAGCTATTCAATTCAGATTTCAATTGGTCACTGGGACTACTCTCCCATTCTTTTTTTAAAAAATTGATTTTAGAGAAAGAGAAAGGGAGAGAGACACACATACACAATCATCAATCCACTTATTTATGTATTCATTTGTTGCTTCTTGCATGTGCCCTGACTGAGGATAGAACCCCCAACCTTGGTGTGTTGGAATGATGCTCTAAACAAATGAGGTACCCAGCTAGGACTTACTATCATATTCTTTGTATAAGTACAGAGCAGCTTCCTAACTGAGGTGTAGGTAATGATGAGCATATATAAATCTCTAAAACAATCCTATATAATAAAAGGCTGATATGGAAATTCTCCCTATGGGTAGAAGTTCAACCACCAGGAGTTAGGTGTGCACTGACCACCAGGGGGTGGTGTAAAACACAGCGGGCATCAGTGATGCAGGGCTGGCAGTGGGTGGCAGTGAAGGCATTGCTGGGCTCAATGGCTCTGATGCGAGTGGGCCCAAGTGAGATGGTGAAGCAGGTAAGTGGGCAGCACCAGGCCAATTTGGATGTGAAGGGAAGCCCCCACTGGCAGCTGGCAGTGACTAGGGACTCTACCCATGCACCAGTTTTGTGCACTGGGCCTCTAGTTGTAGTATAATTAAATCATGGAAATGATTAAAGTGTATACTAGTAATAGACTTCTATTTAAATGTATTCTCAATAGTGCAGGTTTTTTGTGTTATGAACTTAATTATTTTTGTCAAGATATTAAAACATCATTATTGTATCCACCTGGCACCATAATTACTTTTAGGGAAGGAACTGTGTTTTGGGGGAAAAAAGCTTGATAAGCCATTTGGATGAAATTGAGAACTGTTGGAAATAGTAGCCGCTGCAGAAGATTAAGTTGTTCAGTGTGAGAGTATGAGAAGATGGGAAATGTTTCTTTTG